>PVIW01018673.1:0-11141 GCA_004026585.1 Noctilio leporinus | reverse complement strand
TATGGTTTATGGTTCTGATCACCACATTGAGAGCATGGCCTACATAAGGGACAAGAGTAGCCACTAATGGTTCCAGTAACTATGACAGGGGTGCCATCTGTAGGACCAAATTTCTCATTCTCTCTTTGAACACTTCCTCATTTGGGTCCTTAGTATTCAAATGAGACGTTGCTTTCCTCATGCTAAGTTCTTGCAACATCTGATGTAACTCAGTATACGACTGCCACCTACTGGTCATCCTGGGCAAGTCTCCTAGGCTTGGACATGCTCTAGGAGGAGTGACCTTATTCCAATCTAACAGGGAATGAATGCAAGGGGATGGGGTAATGGATGCAAGTTTACCCATTTCAAGGCCAGAAAGAAAAATGCCATCCTCTCCAGAATTCCATCAACGTAGCAACCATGTTGTAAAGTCTCTAATGCCCTTTGCCAGAATTGACTCCCCAAATTCACCAGCTCCTCTTCCCAGTAGGGATGCTCCTGGGAGTGCTCTGTGACTTGTGGAGAGGGTAGTTCTTGGCCTGACACCTTTGGGAGGTACTTAATCTTAACCTTCTTTGTTAAAACTGGTCCTACCTGAGACAGGGGTGGAGTATGTTCCTCCATAACATCCTCATCCTCTTAATAGTCTACAACCTGTACCTTGCATCCCTTTATGGAGCAAGTTCCAACCTGAACCATGAAATTGGCCCCTTACTCCTCTAATAGTTTCCTCTTTTCTCCTAGGCAGCTTTCATCTCCTGATCCTAGGATACACTGTCACATCTCAGACCTGGGCTCAAACACAAGTGACTCCCAGACAGCTGCAAAAGAACAGAGAGAACTATGCAGCTCACAGCAGTGGCTTCATCCTGGAAAATTTTCTAATCTAGGGAGAAACCTAGAGCCCCATCCATTGCCTTGAGTGTCACCTCTATATCCTCACCATATTGCATGGGTGTTTCAGGTCTCCAGCACTGTTGCCACCATGAGCAACATATCCATACGAACCAACACAATAGTCCCTCCTGAGGTATTGTGTTAGAGATCTGCTCTGTATATTCAATGTGCCGGGATTCTTACTGTCATGCCAAGTGTACCCCAGGAGGTCAACTTTAGGCAAGCTTACTCTGCATTTGGCAAGATCAAAGAACAATAGTGGAGCATAGGAGAGGGAATTCAAGTTTATTTTCATGGTGGTGGGCAAGACATTAGCAGCACATCTGCCTTTCTTCTATTCTTGGGTTAGCAGATGAGATAGCAACCCAGGGAACTGCCTTTGTCTCTTGGTAGCAGGCAAGACAGTTTCTAATCATCTAAACAGCCTAAATCACAGGTGCTCCTATGTATATGAATATAAATAACAGTTTCAAGAGGCCAAGAAGAAGTGTGTGACAGTGGGGCATGTGGACTCTAAAGCACTATCTTAGATCGCATTGACCTGGGAAAGTTCACACATGTGATGGCTGGGATCTTGGCTACGGTCATCCTGACATGGCACTCCACCCCTCAAGGATTCTCCCATCCAGATCTAGGTGACAGGACTCTTTCACATGTGGCCCTGCAAGAGAAGATGACCACTGCACCCAGGTCCTACAGCAGCAATTGAGGCTGCCACAACAGAAGAAAGCACCAACTGCAGTGCAGAGAGTGGTAACAAAGACTGTATGCCATTCAGAGGTAGGGAGGTCAAAGAGAGGCCCTGCATGTCAGCCTTAGTCCAATGGTGCAACCTCTGCCATGCAGAGTCGTTGGCAGACTGTAGTGTCATTGTGGACAAGGGCCAGTGCTGATGGCACCTCTGTGCAAGCACAGCAAACTCAAGTATTGGCCATAGGAGCAAAGCTGTATTCCCATTCCATGTACACTTTACTACTGTCCAACCTTGACAGTGATTTTATAAAAGCATGTTTTAGTGATATAAACAAGGGTAGGCCTTGCATTTCCGGTGGGAAGTGGAACCTTGATAGAACAGTTACACACGTACCCAGGGAAAATACTTTAGGGTCAATAGGTAAGGGTAGTTATTATTGGAGGTGCCTGCATTGGACATAACAAAAGAACAAATCTCCCCAAAATATGCTCATATCCTTTACACCCTGCAGGTATATCACTGTGACCTAATATGTTTATGAGAATCTTTCCCAAAGTATACACATAAGACTGTTTTGAATATCTTGGTCCCATGGGACACAAAGGTTAAACATTGAGGATCCATGAGACAGAACTTCCCAGGACAGCCCATTGCAGCACAACCCAGATTAAAACCTGTTGTCCTGGGCAAGAGATTGTTATTCTGTTTCCCACACCCAGGCTTTAAGATATCACTTTTGGAATGTACAGGCCAGACAGGGTATTTATAACGACTATGTGCTGAACAATTTATTTAGACCTTGTCCAGATCCTTAATAGAATTTCCTACCTTCAGGTGACCTTACAGACGTGATCCCTTCCAAGGTCCTACAGCCCACATTCCCTCCCTGCTATGGATAGCTTCCTCCTTTCTTAGAGCAGCTATGGTACATGGTTCTGGTAACTATATTGATTGTCTGACCCCCATAAGGGGCAAGAATATTCACTTAGGGTTCAAATAACTGCGGCAGAGGTGCCATCTGGAGGACCAAATCCCTCATTCTCACTGTGGACACTTCTTCATTTGGGCCAGGAGTATTCACATTATAAATGGCTTTCCTCATTTTCAGTTCTCACATCAGCTGTAACCCAGTAGACGACTGCCACCTAGTGGTCATCCTGGGTAAGTCTCCTGGGCTTGGCCATGGTCTATGAGGCATCACCATTATCCAATCCACCAGGGAATGCATCCTGTAGCTGCTCCCTCAGAGCTGGGGCTGTAGTAATAGATACATGTTTACCCATTTCCAGGCCCTGTGGCTATTACCCAAAGTACACACATCAATTTGACTTTAATTCCTTGACTCCACGAGGCCACTAATCCTAACCTTTGATCATCTATAGGACAAAATTCCTATGGCCAGACCCATTGCCCCGTATCACCCAGATTCAAAGCTGTTTTCCTGGGCAAGAGATTGTTATTCTCTTTCCCAAATTCAGCCCTCAGCATAGCACCTTTGTTGTATACAAGCAATGCAAGGAATTCAGAAAGACCATGGGCTCAAGAAATTATTTGAACTTTGTCCAGATCCTTAATAATATCCCCAGTCTTCTGATGACCTCCAGGGAGGTGATATTTTTGGTTTTTGTCACTTGTTGTAATATTGGCAAGTTAATGATTGTCATTGGGCATGAGCCCCACCAACAGCTTTCACGTACCAAACATGAAGGTGGCATCCCCCAGCAGTGGTAGTGAGCCATAACCCTTACAACACATGAGTTCCTAAGAGGTACTCAAGTATTAAAGAGACATAGATCAAATATTTCCTTGAGTGGCAGGTACCCTATCCCTAAAGTAAGGGGCTCCTGACTGCTTCACCCACATGACAGTACCATCACCAGAAGCTTCTATGACAGCCCCTTTGCAGGGAAGTAATAACCATTTGCACACAAATGGAACATTCCATTGTGGTGTCCACTAAGGCCAGTACCCATTGTGCATTTGTGGGGTGGAGACCAAATACATAGCAAACCCTACAAGAGATATCAGGTACGTTCCTGGTCCCAGTAAACAGATCACTACGCCTTCTCCTCAGTCAAACAGGAGAGCCCAATACCCATGATTAGGTGGATGCTCAGCCTTGCTGGATGACTTCCACCAGTAACCTTGCCATCGATTCACAGCCTCAGGGTGCAGGTGGGTCTCACCATTTGCACTGGGGATCTCTTCCTTCCTTTCTAGTGGGCAGATCTGAAGCTCTGGTTTCAACTATTACTATAGCTCCAAGAGCACTTTATTCACCTTTCCATCTAATTTCCTCATATGGCTTCTCCCTCCAGAAGATCAACCCAATCTAGGTTCCTAAACAGACACTACTACTAATGCTCCCTTCCTGTTATGGGCAGCTTCTGCCTTCCCTAGGCCAGCTATGGTTTATGGTTCTGGTCACCACATTGAAAGCATGACCTACATAGGGGACAAGAGTAGCCACTAATGGTTCTAATAACTGCAACAGGGATGCCATCTGTAGGCCCAAATACCTCATTCTCGCTGTCAACACTTCTTCATTTGGGCCCTGAGTATTCAAATGACACATTGCTTTCCTCATTCTCAATTCTTGTAACATCTGCTTTAACTCAGTATAGGACTGCCACCTACTGGTCATCCTGGGCAAGTCTCCTGGGCTTGGCCATGCACTATGAGCTACCTCATTCCAAGGTAACAGGGAATGTACTTTACAGCTGCTTCCTCAGAACAGGGAATGTGGTAATGGATGCAAGTTTACCCATTTCAAGGCCAGAAAGCAAAGTCCCATCCTCTCCTGAATTCCATCAACTTAGCAACCATGTTGTAAAGTCTCCAATGCCCATTGGCAGAATTAACTCCCCAAATCCACCAGCTCCTCTTGCCAGCAGGGATGGTCCTAGAAGTGCTGTGTGACTTGTGGAGGGGGTAGGTCTTGGCCCGAGGCTTTTGGGTGACACTCAGTCTTAATCTTCTATGTTAACACTGGTCATACCTGAATCAGAGGTGGAGTGTGTCCCTCCCTATCATCCTCATCCTCCTAGTAGTCTACAAACTGCACCTCTGATCCCTTCATGGAACCAGTTCCAACCTGGACCCTGAAGTTGGGCCCTTACACCTCTAATAGTTCTCTTTTTTCTCCTAGGCAGTTTTCATCTCCTGATCCTAGGAAAGACTGACCTTCTATCACCTCTGGGACCCGGGCTCCAACACAAGTGACTCCCAGACAGCTGCAAAAGAACAGTGAGAAATAGGCAGCTCACAGCAGTGGCTCCATCCTGGACAATTTTCTAATCTAGAGAGCAACCGACCCTCATCAGGGCCACCTTTATTGCCTTTGGTGTCACCTCTATACTCTCACCATCTTGCATGGGTGTTTCAGGTCCCCAGCACCACTGCCAATATGAGCAACATATCCATATGAACCAACACAATAGTCCCTTCTGAGGGGGTGTGTTAGATGCCTGTGCCATTTACTCAATGTGCTATGAATTTTACTGTCCATGTCAAGTGTACCGCAGGAGCTTAGCTTTAGGCAAGCTTAATCTGCATTTGACAAGGTCAAAAAATGATAGTGGAGCATAGGAGAGGAAATTCAAGTTTATTCTCAATGAGGTGGGCAAGACAGTAGCAGCACATCTGCCTTTATTCTATTCTTGGGTTGGCAGGTGAGATAGCAACCCAGGGAACTGCCTTTGTCTCTTGGGAGCAGGCAACACAGTTTCAAATCATCTGCACAGCCTAGATCACAGGTGCTCCTATGTATATGAATATAGATAACAGTGTCAAGAGGCTGACAAGAAGTGAGAGACACTGGGGCATGTGCACTCTAAAGCACTATCTTAGATCAAAATGACCTGGGAAAGTTCACACACCTGAAAGCAAGAATCCTGGCTTTGGTCATCCTGACATGACTCTCCACCCCTCCAGGATTCTCTGCTCATGATATAAGTGAAGGACACTTCCACATATGGCCCTGCAAGAGAAGACTGGAGCACTGCATCCAGGTCCCACAGCAGCAATACGGGCTGCAACAACAGAAGAAAACACCAACTGCAATGCAGAGAGTGGTAGTGAGGACTATGCCATCCTGAGGTAGGGAGGTTCAGGAGAGTTCCTGCAGAATAGCATCGGTCCAATGGTGCAAACACTGACATGCAAGGTGTTTGGCAGGTTGCAGTGTCCATTGAGGGCAATTGCTAGTGCTGCTGGCATCTCTGTGCAGGCCCAGCATGCTGATGTTTGCCAAAGAAGCAAAGCTCTATTCCCATCCACGTAAATGTTGCTACTGACCAACCTTGAGGGTGATTTAAAAGAAATATATTTTAGTGATATAAACAAGGGTAGGCCTTGCATTTCTGATAGGATGTGTGCTAAAGAGGAACCTTCAGAGAACAGTTATACCACAGGCAGGGAAACTGCTCTTGGGTCAATAGATAAGAGTATTATTGGAGGGGCATACATTGGACATAATGAAAGAACAAAACTATCCAATATATGCTCATAACCTCTGTACATTGCAGGTATAGAGCTGTGACCCAGTATGTTGATGTGGCTTTTCCCCAAAGTATACACATCAAATTGTTTTGATTGATTTGGCCCCACGGGGCCATTAAGTAAACATTGATCACTGATGTCATAGAATTTCCCAGACCAGATTCACTGAACTGAAATACAGAATAAAAGCTGTTGTCCTGGGCAAGAGATTGGTATTCTATTTTCAAAGTCCAGGCTTTAGCATATTACCTTTGGTGTGTAAGGGCCATGCAGGGTATTAATAACGACTATGTGTGAACAAATGGTTTGGACGTTGTCCAGATCCTTAATAGGATTTCCTATGTCTTGCTGACCCATAGGGAGGTGGTCCCTTCACAGGCCCTACTGCCCACACTCCCTTCATGCTGTGAACAGCTTTCCTCTTTCTTAGAGTAGCTATGGTACTTGGTTGTGGTAAATACATTGATTGCATGACCTCCATAAGGGAAAGAATAGCCACTAAAGATCCCAATAAGTGGGACAGGGGTGCCATCTATAGGACCAGGTCCCTCATTCTCACTGTAAACACTTCCTCATTTGGGCCAGGAGTATTCAAATGAGAAATGGCTTTCCTCATTCTCAGTTCTTGCAACATCTGCTCTTACTCAGTAGGCGGCTGTCACCTACTGGTCATCCTGGGCAAGTCTCCTGGGTTTGGCCATGCAGTAGGAGTAGCCACCAAGATCCAACCTAGCAGAATACATTTTGCAGCTGCTGCCTCAGCACGTGAGTTGTGGTACAGGGTGCAAGATTACTCATTTCCAAGCCAGAAAGAACAATGCCATTCTTCCCTAAATCCCATCATCATCTGACCTACCAAGTTGCTACATTTTCCAATGCCTTTTGCCATACCTGGTTCCACAACCTCCTAGCTCATCTTATGAGCAGGGATGCCCCTTGGGGTGCTCTGTGACTTGGAGGGGGCTGTGGCTGGCTGGAGGCCACTGGAAGACACTCAGTCTTAATCTTGTAGTGTTACCCCTGGTATGGCCTAGAACATGGGTGGAGTTGGCCCTACCTATCAGCCTCATACTGCCTGGAGTCTATGACCTACACCTCTGATTCCTACATGGAATCAATTCCAATCTGGAGCCGCAGGTTGAGCCTCTTTCACCTCTAGTAGATCCCTGTTTGCTCCTAGGCAGTGTTCATCTCCTGCTCCTATAATAGGTAGATCTTCTTTCACCTCTCCAACCTGTGCCTCCAACACAAGTGACTCCCAGACTGCTCTTGGCAGAACAATGAGAAATAGGGAGCTTAGAACTTCCCCCACATCTTGAGAAATTTCCTTCTCTACAGAGCACCCTACCTTCAGCATGGCCTCCTCCATTGCCTTGGGTGTCACCTCTATACCCACCCAATCTTGCACGGGTGCCCAGGCCCCTAGCAGAGCTGCCACCATGAGCGACATATCCATGATGGAACAACCCGGTTCAGTCCAGTCTGAGTGGTTGTTGCCAACACCTGCTTCGTATATTCAATTTGCCATGAATCTTACTGTTCATGCCAAGTGTAACCCAAGATTTCAGATTATTCTGCATTTGGAAAGATTATAAAATGATAGTGGTGCATTGGAGAGGAAATTCATACCAAGTTCATTTTCAGGGCAGTGGGCAAGACAGTAGCAGAAGATTTGCCTTGATTCTTTCTTGTGTGGTAGGTGGGAAGCTACACAGGGAACTGCCTTCATCTCTTGGCAGCAGGAAGGATAATATTAAATCATCTGCACAGCCTGAACCACAGGGGCTCCTGTGTATATGAAAATAGACAAAAGTGGCAACAGAATGACTTGAGATAGCGGGGCATGTGCACACTAAAGCAGTCCCCTAGATAAAATTGTGCTGGGAAAATTCATATATCTGAAGGCAGGGATCCTCGCCACAGTCACTTTCACATGACTCCCTACCCCTGCAGGATTCTCATCTCGAGACCTATGTGACAGGACTCTTCCACATATGGCCCTGCAAGAGAAGACTGGAGCACTGCATCCAGGTCCCACAACAGCAATACAGGCTGCAACAGCAGAAGAAAACACCAAAGAAAGAGGGTGGTAATGAAGACTGTATGCTGTCCAGAGGTAGGAAGGCCCAGGAGAATTTCTGCATGACAACCTCAGTTCAATGCTGCAAACACTGCCATGCAGAGTTGTTAGCAGGTTGCAGTCTCCATGGTGGGCCAGTGCCAGTGCTGCTGGTATCTCTCTACAGGTCCAGCATGCTCAGGTGTTTACCACAAAAACAAAGCTGTATTTTTATTCCAGGTATACCTTGCTACCAATAAAACTGGATGGTGATTTTTAAAAATTATGTTTTAGTGGTATAAAAAAGGATAGGCCTTGCTTTTCAGGTAGAACGTGTGCTAAAGAGGAATCTGGAGAAAACAGTTACACACCTTCCCAGGGAATATACTTTTTGGTCTACAGGTAAGTGTATTATGGGAGGGGCATGCTGTGGACATAATAAATTAACAAAACTCCCCTCAATATGCTTATGTCCTATGCACCCTGCAGGTATATCATTGGGACCCAATATGACTCTTTCCCAAATATACATATTGAGTTGCTTTGATTGTCTAGGCCCATGGGGACACTAAGATGACCCATTAATGATCCATCGGACAGAATTTCCAAGGCCAAGCCCATTGCACGAAAACTCAATTAAAACTGTTCTTTTCAGCAAGAGATTGTTATTCTGTTTCCCAAATGAAAGCTTCAACATATCACCTTTGGTATGTACAGGCCAGACAGGGTATTTATAACAACTATGTGCTGAACAATTTATTTGGACCTTGTCTAGATCCTTAATAGAGTTTCCTACCTTCGGATGACTTATGGGGAGGTGGCCACTTCTAATGCCCTACTGCCCACACTCCCTTCCTGCTATGGACAGCTTCCACCTTCCCTAGGTCAGCTACGGTATATGTCTCTGGTAACCACATTGATTTCATGGCTTCCCTAAAGGGCAAGATTAGCCACTAAGGGTTCAAATAACTGTGACTGAAGTGCCATCTGCAGGACCAAATCCCTCATTCTCACTGTGGACACTTCTTCATTTGGGCCAGGACTATTCACAATGCAAATGGCTTTCCTCATTTCCAGGTCTCACATCAGCTGTACCTCAGTAGACGACTGCCACCTAGTGGTCCTCCTGGGCAAGTCTCCTGGGTTTGGCCATGGTCTATGAGGAGCCACTGTGATTCAATCTACCAGGGAATGCATTCTGAAGCTGCTCCCTCAGAGCTGAGTCTGTGGTAATGGATACATGTTTACCCATTTCCAGGCCCTGTGGCTATTATCCAAAGTATACACATCCATTTCGCTTTCATACCTTGACTTCACTGGGCCACTAATTCTAACCTTTAATCATCATTGGCACAAAATACCTAAGGCCAGACCCATTGCCCCTGATCACCCAGATTCAAAGCTGTTGGCCTGGGCAAGAGATTGTTATTCTCTTTCCCAACTTCAGCCTTCAACATAGCACCTTTGCTGTGTATGGGCCATGTAAGGGATTCAGAAAGACTATGTGCTCAACAAATTATTTGGACTTTGTCCAGATCCTTAATAATATCCCCTATCTCCTGTTAACCTCCAGGGAGGTGATACATTTTGTATTTGCCCTTGTTATAATTTTGGCAAGCTGATGAGGGTTGTTGGGCATGACCCCCACCAACAGCTTTCACAAACCAAACATAAAGGCGGCATCCCCCAGCAGTGGTATTGAGCCATAATCCTTACAATACATGAGTTCCCAAGATGTTCTCAGGTATTGACGAGACATAAACCAAATATTTCCTTGAGTGGCAGGTGCTCTAGTCCTACGGTAAGGGATTCCTGACTGCTTCACCCACATAGCAGTACCACCACCAAAACCTTCTATGACAGCTCCTGTGCAGGGAAGTAATAAGTATTTCCCACCCCAAAAAACATTCCATTCTGGTGTCCACTAATGCCAGTACCCATTGTGCATTAGTGGAATCAGGACCAATACATAGCAAACTCTACATGTGACATCAGGTTCGTTCCTGGCCACAGTAGACAGATCCCTAGGTCTTCTCCTCAGTCAGACGGGAGAGCCCAATACCCATGGTTGCGTAGATGTTCAGCCTTGCAGGACCACTAGCGTAAGTAACCTTGCAATCAGTTCACAGCCTGCACTCAGCATGCAGGTGGGTTTCATCACCTGCACTGGAGTTCCCTTCCTTCCTCTGTAGTGGGCAGAACTGACGCTCTGGTTTCAACTATTACTACAGCTCCAAGAGCACTTTATTCACCTTTCCATCTAATTTCTTCCTATGACTTCTCCCTACAGAAGATTAACCCAATCTGGGTCCCTTCACAGATACTACTGCTCAGGTTCCCTTCCTGTTATGGGCAGATTCTGCCTTCCCTAGGCCAACTATGGTTTATGGTTCTGGTCACCACATTGAAAGCATGGCCTACATAAGGGAAAAGAGTAGCCACTAATGGTTCCAATAACTGGGACAGGGGTGCCATCTGTAGGACCAAATCCCTCATTTCCGCTGTCAACACTTCTTCATTTGGGCCCTGAGTATTCAAATGACACATTGCTTTCCTCATTTTCTGTTCCTGTAACATCTGCTGTAACTCAGTATGCAACTGACACCTACGGGTCATCCTGGGTAAGCCTCCAGGGCTTGAGCATGCTCTATGAGGAGCCACCTTAATCCAGTCTAACAGGGAATGCATTTTAGAACTGTCCCCTCAGAGCAGGGGATGTGGTCATGGATGCAAGCTTACCCATTTCAAGGCCAGAAAGAAAAATGCCATCCTCTCCTGAATTCCATCAACTTAGCAACCATGTTGGTTATGTTTCCAATGCCTTTTGCCAGAATTGACTCCCCAAATTCACCAGCTCCTCTTCCCAGTAGGGATGCTCCTGGGAGAGCTCTGTGATTTGTGGAGAGGGTAGGTCTTGGCCTGAGGCCTTTGGGAGACATTCAGTCTTAATGTTCTTTGTTAACATTGGTCATGACTGAAACAGGGGTGGAGTATGTCCCTCCCTATCAT
>PVIW01018672.1:0-11143 GCA_004026585.1 Noctilio leporinus | reverse complement strand
AAAGAAAGAAAGAAAGAAAGAAAGAAAGAAAGAAAGAAAGAAAGAAAGAAAGAAAGAAAGAAAGAAAGAGAAAGGGTTTAGGTGGCTGGGGAGGGGAGGAACACTTAGATCGAGGACTGGGAATGTGTTGTAGCCAGAGAGTGAGTAGGCTTTAAATCAAGAGTAGGGGGAGGGTCTTGGATATTTAGGTGGATTGAGATAGGGGAGGATTAAAAATATATGAGCTAATTCTTCCCATCCACCAACATGATATATGCTTCCATTTATTTGTGTCTTCCTTGATTTCTTTCTTCATTGTTCTGTAGTTTTCTGAGTATAGGTCTTTTACCTCCTTACTTAAGTTGATTCCTAGGTACTTTATTTTTCTTGTTGCTATGGTAAGTGGGATTTGTATTTTCGCTTCTATTTCTGTTGTTTCATATCGGTATACAAAAATGCTTTTAATTACTGGATATTGACTTTATACCCAACTATTTTGCTTAATTTACTTATTAGGTTGAGTAAGTTTTTGGTGGAGCCCATCGGGTTTTGTATGTACACTATCATATCATCTGCAAATAATGACAGTTTGACTTCCTCCTTTCCAATTTGGATACCTTTGATTCCTTTTTCTTCTCTGACGGCTACAGCTAGAACTTCCAAGACAATGTTGAATAGAAGTGGAGAAAGTGGACAGCCTTGTTTCATTCCTGATCTTAGGGGGAGAGCTTTCAGTTTTTGTCCATTAATTATGATGTTGGCTTCAGGTTCCTCATGTATGCCCTTTATGATGTTGAGGTATGATCCCTCTATTCCCATTTTGTTGAGGGTTTTTTATCATAAATGGTTGCTGCACTTTATCAAATGCTTTTTCAGCATCTATTGATATGATCATATGATTTTATCTTTCAATTTATTGATGTGGTGCATTACATTTATTGATTTACAAATGTACCATCCTTGCATCCCTGGGATGAAGCCCACTTGATCATGGCGTATGATCTTTGTAATACACTGCTGAATCCGATTGGCCAATATTTTATTAAGAATTTTAGCATCTATGTTCATCAGAGATATTGGCCTGTAGCTTTCTTTCTTAGTTGTGCCATGCCCTGGATTTGGGATTAGAATAATATTGGCCTCATATGGGACAATAATAAGCAAAACTAACAATATGCAAAACAGAACCAAATGTATGAATACAATGAATAGACCTTCAGTGGTCAGGGGGAAAATGGTTGGGGGGAGGAGGGAGGCAGAGGCAAGAAAGGGGAGCAGCTTAGACAAGAACGTAGTATAAAGGTACCATGGACATGGACACCAGGTGGGATTGATTTTGGGGGGAATGGGTGGGTGGGGAGTGGGACAGAAGGGAGCAAAAGGAGAATGAATGTAATACAACAGTAAAAAAAAAAAAAATTAGTCATAAAAAAAAAAAAAGGAATAATTTTGGCCTCATAGAAAGAGTTTGGGAGTCTTCCCTCTTTCCATATTTTTTGGTATAGTTTGAGAAGGATAGGAGTTAGTTCTTCTTTAAATGTATGGTAAAATTCACCTGTGTAGCCATCTGGTCCAGGGCTTTTGTGCTTTGGGAGATTTTGGATTACTTCTTTAATTTCACTAGTTGTTATTGGCCTATTCAGGCTTTCTGCTTCTTCTGGGTTCAATTTTGGTAGATTATACCTTTCCAGAAATGTGTCCATTTCATCCAGGTTGTCATATGTTTTGTCATATAGTTGTTTGTAGTAATTTCTTACAATCTTTTGTATTTCTGAGGTATCAGTTGTGATTTCCCCTCTTTAAGTTCTGATTCTGTTTATTTGGGTCCTCTCTCTTTTTCTTGATGAGTCTGGATAAGGGCTTGTCGATTTTGTTTATTTTTTCAAAGAACCAGCTCCTGGTCTAGTTGATTCTTCGAATTGTAGTTTGTAACTCTGAGTTATTTTGTTCTGCTCTGATCTTGATGATTTCCTTCCTTCTACTTGCTCTGGGCTTTGTTTGTTGTTGTTCCTCTAGTTCTTTCATCTTTATGGTTATGTTGTTTTTATAAACTTCTTGCGACCATTTTAGGAAGGCCTGTATTGCTATAAATTTCCCCCTGAGAACTGCCTTTGCTGTATCCCATAGGTTTTCGGCTGTTGTGTGTTCATTGTCATTTGTTTCCAGGAACTTTTTGATTTCATCTTTGATCTCATTGTTAACCCCTTCATTGCTTAAAAGCATGTTATTCAGTCTCCATGAGTTAGAGAATTTTTGGGTTTTTCCCTTGAATTTGGTTTCTAGTTTCAAGCCATTGTGATCTGAGAAGATGCTTGGTATGATTTCAATTTTCCTGTATTTGTGGAGGCTTGTCTTGTGACATACCATGTGGTCTATCTTGGAGAATGATCCATGTGCATTTGAAAAGGATGTGTGTTTTGCTTCTTCGGGGTAAAGGACTCTGTATACATCAGTTAGGTCCATTTCCTCTAGAGTGTTGTTCAATGCAACAACATCTTTGGGGATTTTTTGTTTGGAATATCTGTCCATTGTTGATAGTGGGGTATTAAAATCCCATACTATTAGTGTGTTGCTGTCTATATCTTTCTTATAGTCCTCCAAGATTTTCCTTATATATTTTGGAGCTCTTATGATGGGTGCATATATGTTTATCAGAGTTATTTCTTCTTGATGGATTGTTCCCTTAAGTATTATGAAATGTCCATCTTTGTCCCTTTGTATGTCCTTCATTGTAAAATCTATTTTATCTGAAATCAGTATTGCTACTCCAGCTTTTTTTCGTGTCCATTTGCTTAATATATATTTTTCCATCCCTTCACTCTCAATCTATGTCCGTCTTTTGTTCTGAGGTGGGGCTCTTGAAGACAGTATGTATGTGGGTCATGTTATCTTATCTATTTGGCTACCCTATGTCTTTTGATTTGTACTTTTACTCCATTTACCTTTAAGGTTATTATTGATTGATACTTATTCATTGCCATTTTCTCCCTTTGTATATGCCTTCCTCTGTGGCTTTCTCTTTTTCTTCATTTTATTTATTTATTTATTTTTATAGCAGACCCTTTAGCATTTCTTGCAATGCTGGTTTGGTAGAGATGTATTCTTTTAGTCTTTTTTTTTTTTTTTTGTCTGGGAAACTCTTTGTTTCTCCTTCTATCTTGAATGAGAGCCTTGCTGGGTAGAGTATTCTTGGTTGCAGGCCTTTGTTTGTTATCACTTGAATTACTTTTTGCCATTCCCTTCTGGCTTGATTGTTTCTGTTGAATAATCATTTGATAGTCTTATTGGAGCCCCTTTACATGTTATTTGTCTTTTCTCTTGATGCTTTTAGGATTCTCTGTTTGTCTTTGAAATTAGCCATTTTAATAATAATGTACCTTGGTGTTGGTCTTTTTGGATTGATCTTCATTGGGACCCTCTGTGCTTCCTGAACTGTATTAATGTTTTCACTCATCATGTTAGGGAAATTTTTTATCATGACTTTTTTGAATAGATTTTCCTTTCTCTTCTCCTTCTGGTATCCCTATGATACAAATGTTACATTTCATGTTGTACTGCCCCTCTCTTAATCCCTCTTCAATCTTGTTCAGCCTTTTTCATTCTCTTGTACTGTCTTGGAGTATTTGTCTTCATTACCCTCAAATTTGCTGATCTGGTCCTCTGCTTCCTCTAGACTACTATTGATTTCTTCTTCTGTATTCTTCAATTCAGAAATTGTATTCTTCATTTCCTATTGGCATCTATTGATAGTTTCAAGTCCTTTTTCATGCTGTTGTAACTCTCAGTATGTTCCTTGTAACTTCTCTGCTGTTATTTGTAGTTCTCCTGGAGTTTTTTATAGTTTTCTGTGTTGTGGCTGAGCTCTCTATCATCATTCTTTTGAATTTCTTATGTGATATTTTGAGTGCCTCTATTTCATTTGGTGGTCTTTCTGGGGAGTCTTCCTTTCCTTTTGGTGATGGACTGATTATTTTTTTACCCATTTTGGGTGTCTGTTGTTGCTTGCTTTTTATTTTTTTGTTTTTTCCTTGGATTAAACTGCTTTGCTTCTTTTCCTTAGCTGAGCGCCCTTCTGTGTTAGAAGATTCGTGGAGTTCAAATCTCCTAACTCAGTCTCCCAGATTTTCTCCACTTGTTGTTCTTGTATCTGATATTTCCAGCAATCATCTTGAGACCCATTTCATCTGACACCTGCCATTCTCTTGCTATGTTCTTTTTTATGTTCTCTTGCTATGTTCTTGAATGTTCATTGATGATCTCCTGGATTCTGTGTACAATATCTGGACTTGTGTGATTCTTCTGTACCTTATGTGTTTTCCTTGTTGGTGTGGCGACATTAGTATCAGCATCATACACCTTCTTCACATTGTAAACTGTACATTAAGGGACATTATTTAATTCCTCAATTTCCTTAGCAGTTTGTCTGCACACAGTCCAGAAATTATGTTTGCTCTAACATTATATTCTTTCAACATGATAGTTGCTCTCAGAATTTAATACTTTATGTCTGAAATGATGATGTTAAACCATAACCTTAGAAACATAGTTTTTTCAAAATTAATAAGAAGCTTGTGAAATAATAAGATGCAATCTTATTGGCAATTGATCGCATGCACCCTGTGTATATAGTACATATAATATATATATGTGTGGTACATTATATATATATATATATATATATATATTGTAGGGGTGGGGGTTACATATAATAAAAGTAGAAACATACTGATTTTTATCTTTAAATACTGTGGTATATTCCCACATGATAACAGTAAGCCAAATCACAGAATAAAGTGTTAAGACACTACTGTTTTCTAAATTGGTTGTTCCCAAATTTAAAAAAAAAAAAAATTTAAAGTTACCTGATAGAATTTTAAAAAATATTATAATTCTCTGGTCACAAACAGATAAATTAGATTAGAACATATAGGAGTGGGGGTTAGGTTAAATAACACATGAATAAACCAATTCTAAACATTGAAGCAATAGATCAAATATAGGTAATATATAAAGTTTAGTTATATCAATGATGCTGGCAGTTTTGATAACAATGAAAGCAGCATAAAATTGTGTGTTTAGGCACTTAACTTTAGGTGAAAAATTGCACAAAAGAAATGAAGCTTTTCTTTAACTCCAAAGCCAAACATTTTTTTCGTAAAAAAGGGGACTTTAAAATTTTAGTTTGATTACCTTTTTTAAATTTATAAACAACTTTGAAGTACTAGGAGAGTGTCCTCGATCATTGTGCTTGTCCTCGATGTGCTAGTCCATGAAGTTTCATTTTATGCTGGTGTGTTCTACTCAAGAGCAACCTTTTCTTCAGAGGCTGCACTCAAGTTTCTGTAAGTCTGGAAGGGGGAGGGTGAGAGCATCATGAGGGAGGAAGGCTGAGTGAGTGAGTGCAGGTGGGAAAATAGGAAGAATATGACAAAGTCCACATAGATCTCCTCTAATCCAGGGGCCTACAAATAATATATGAGCTCACCTATAAACAGAACTTAATGAATAAAAGAAACAAATGAGCAAAATAGAACCAGAGGCGTGGAAACAAGGAACAGAGTGACAGTGACCAAAGGGGAGGGGGAAGTTAGATAAGAGTGTAAAGAAAAGGAAGGAACTAGTGAAGAAACTAGTATAAATGACCTATGGACATGGACAACAGGGCAGGGATTGACTATAGGAGGAGGCTGGGAAGTGCAGAGCAATGAGGGAAAATTTGGACAACTGTAATAGAACAACAATAAAAAAGAAATTTAAAAATATTTTAAGCAAAATCTAAACACTCTGTGCTTTAGTCACATCTATTAAAGAAGTCACCATTCTTCAAAATTATTATATTTCCTTTGCCAATGATGAAGTCCTATAGTAGTGGATCCTTAATATCATTGTATTTTGTTTTTGATGGCTTAAGGACAGATTCTGACTTTATTTTTCCCTATGAAGTTGGAGTTCAGAGAGAAGTCTTCAATATAGGACAGGGGTGTCTCTTAAAATGAATGCTCTCTGGATTCCAACCTTCCTCACACCTATAAGCATTTTAAGTTCCCATTCTATGCTCTCTGAGTATAGTATACGCTAGTGACATGTTGGCAGAACAATTGGATCATAGTATTATTTCTAGACCTATTGCCAAATAATAATTTTCTCTTTCTTTTTTGTTTATTTGTTTATTTGCTTGTTTTTCTTTTTGTCCTAGCAAGTGAAAAGAATTTCTGATATCTTACATAAAATAAAATGTATAGTGTTTCATCCCATTTTAATGCACCAGTATAATACAAAAACAGTATAATACAAAAGGAGAAAACTCTATATTCAATATAAAAAACACATGAGATTAGAATAAAATGAATGAGAAAAATATTTTAAGATGTTTTGAATCATCATCAAGACATGGGGAAGCAGTTATTTTCCTCCTGGTAGAATGTTCCTCACTATTCTATCCTTTATTATTATAACAGGGATACATCTGCATTTATATAAGAAAGATATTTATCATAAGGGGTACCCATTTTTATGCTCAGGGTCCTTATTATAGGAGATAGCACCCATTGGAGAGGCTATACAAATACAGACCTCCCACTCCTGTATAAAAGGACAAGGAGCCTTACACATCATGTTTGGAGAATTCAGAGCACAATCAATTCTTTCCAATGAAAAAAGATCTATGGTTGATTACATTGCTCAACTGAAAATGTTCCTAACTTTTTAGTACAGTGTGTGACCACTCAAAGTTATTGTTAACAGTATTAATGGTGTTTACATGCTACTTCTCAAAGAGTGGAAGCCTTTGTTTTTTAACCAAAATGCTATTACTAATAAAATTCTGTTGACACATTTTATTTGAAGGTATACTAATGGCATATTAAATAGACTGAAACTTATATTATTATTTTTTTTAATTTTAAGACTTTTAAAGGCAGGTTTAACACAGGAAGCCACCAGATCCTAGAAACTAAAAGTCTTTGTTCTAGGTATGGCCATTTTCATCTGCTATAGCACAGCTGTTGCATTGATGTATATTTTAAACTATTAAAATATGTACTTATTCTATCATTTAATTTGTTTTCTCAACTTTTTATTTTGAAAAGTTTAAAACCTACAGCAAAATGTCATAAAGATAATAAAATGAGCATCCATATATCTCTGTTTAGATTACTGGATGCTAACATTGTGCTACATTTGCCTTACCACTATATTTGTAATTTTTAAGTTTATTGTTATTGAACCATTTGAGAGTTGCAGGCATTAGAGTACCAATACCCTAAATACATAAGCATGCATCTCCAAATAAGAAATGCATTTTCCTGGATGATCACAAAATTATGCTCAAAAATTTATAATTGATGCTATTGATACAATACTGTTGTAGTACCCAGTGTACAGTAACATTGTCCATCGTCGTAATGACATCTTATCAATTAAAAAAATATTTTATACAGGATTAAGATCATGTGTTGCATGCATCTTTTTAAAACTAGAACACTTTGTCAGTATTTTTGCTCTTTTATGATAAAGACATTTTTAAGAGGTAGACAAGCTTTTTTACGAAATGGTCCTTAATTATTTTTAAAGATTTTATTTATTATTTTCAGAGAGGGGAAGGGAGAGAGGCAGAGAGGGAGAGAGACATCAGTGTATGGTTGCCTTTCACCTGCCTCCAGCCATGGCTGGAGACCTGGCTTGCAGCCTGGTTATTTGCTCTGGCTGGGGAATCAAACCAGTGATCTTTGGGTTCGTAGGCTGGTGGCTTATCCACTGTGCTACCAGCCAGGTGGTCTTAAATTTTGTATTAGAGTATAACTTATATACTATAAAACTTACCCTTTCAAAGACTACTGTTCAATAACTTTTAGGATATTCTTAAAATTGTACAACCACATTCACTATTTAATCTAGAACATTTTATTTTTATTTTTTTCCTGTCAATCTGTTCATTTTTTTCATCTTGACTTACAATTTTATTATATATTTTAAAATTTTGAAAAATTCTTCAGGTACAATTTACATTCAATATTATTTTGTATTAGTTTCAGGTGTATAGCACAGTGATTATAATTTACAAATATTGCCCCTAATATTTCAAGTACCCACCTAACACCATAGTTATTATATTATTGACTACATTTGCTATGGTATAATTTCAGAACATTTTAATCATCTCAAAGATAAACTCCATTCATACATAATAACAATCACTTCTTACAGCCTTAGCCTTTGATAATCACTAATGTACTTGCTGTTTCCATCAAATTTGCTTATTCTAAACATTTTCCAGATATTAAATTGTGCAATATGAAGTCTTTTATACCTGGATTTTTTTAACTCAGCAAAGTATTTTCCAGGTTCATTTAAGTTGTAGCAGGTGTTGGTATTTCTTTTTTTTTTTTATAGCTGAATAATTTTCCATTGTGTAGATATATCATATAATATGTATTTATTCATCAACTGATGAACATTTGGATAGCTTTTATTTTTTGGCTATTATGAAATATGTTGATGTGAACACTCAGCTACAAATTTTCACATAGATATGTTTTAAATTATAATGGTATATATTTTAGAGTAGAATTTTCAGTTAATATAACTATATATTTAATTTTTGAAAGGACCAGCAAACAGTTGTATAATGCAGTTTCACCATTTTACACTCTCACCAGCAATGTACGTGTGTTCCAATTTCTCCACACTTCCTTATCAAAACTTGTTATTGTATGCTTTTTTCTTCAATGTGTTAAGGTTCCATCTATGATACATGTTCATTATAAAAGTAATGAGCCTTTTTCCTTCTTAAAAGTAAAAAACTTGACCTAGAATTAAGAGTAATCCTAGAGAGATTCTTTGTGACTATCTCATTTTTTTCATATTTTTGGTTTTACAAGTTTTAAAAACATACAGTAGTACATTCATATAATTTTTTAAAAAGTAATTGTGTCTATTTGGAAGTCAATGCACAAAGTTGTTTTATTGATGAAATCCAGTATTCTACAAGTCCAACTCTCCTTATCCCCATTACTTTTAACATTGTGGTACTTGTATTTCGCCACACCCTCTGAAACTCAGAATCTTAGTTCTTTACTAGAAACTCTTCAGTTCTGCTAGTATGTTTGGGTATGGGCACACTGTGGATTCCTTTCCAAGTTTTGTAGTCTTTCTCTTACATTGGCTTACTTATTTGTGGCTTACTAATTTTAACATTGCTTAGTTCAGCTTCCTACTTGCTACCAAATCCTTTAACTCTCCTATTCATTCCCTTCAAACAAACCCACATGGACACTAATAAATCCTCTTTGCTCCAAGGATGAAGTTCTAACCCACAGGATATACTTCTCTGAAATATAACTAAATGTGCTGATGACATTAATCATAAGCAATCTTTTTGTGAAGTTCAATGAGAAATTTATTTGGATCAATAATGCCTTTTGTATAATCATATTTTATATAAAAATAAAATAAATGGATTTATATATACTATATTTGATCATGTATCCATATGTGTGTGTGTGTGTGTGTGTGTGTATGTGTGTGTGTATGTGTATTTCTGAGGTTAAAGGGCTATTCATGATTTTCAAGCAAATGTTCAGACAATTTCTATCAACATGAAAATAAATGCTACAGTTAAGAAAACACAATTTAACACAGATCTAAGGTATAAGTTCCTAGGACACTCTAGTGCTCTAATGCTAGAGAGAAAAGAAAGCAAATCCACCCATTTACTCTTTTAACGTTTATTTAGCCCTTTTAACTGCTAGAGACCAATCATAGTAAGCAAAGGATACAAAATAAACACTTCTTTCTCTCTAAGATGCAAACTGACAGAATGTAAGTTAACAGGTGCTATGAAAGTTACACAGTTCTTATGGGACAGGCAAGGAACTCCATATACTGAACTAAAGTGAACAAGAATTTTCAAGATAAAGGTATATAATAAAGGTGTGCTAGGAATAACCTTTAAACTTAGTCATAGATGAGGAATAGGGAATGAGTGCTGGAAGGGGTGAGGGCAAGAAGAAAAACCACATACAATGTTTAAAATGAATTTCAAATATTTTGGAAATGAAGTAGGAGAAGATAGTAATGAGGATGAATATAAAATAAATAAGGGGTGGTAATATCAAAGAAGACTTTGGGGCCAAGCCAAAGAGTTTCAATTTTATTTCAATGGGTATTTTATTCCTTAATGAAGCACTAACTGCATCTTGGTTAATTGGTAAAACCTACTGAGAAACATTGTGAACTTAGAGTCTAGAATAGAGCTATTACCTATTTTTTAAAAGAATTTATTTCATTATTTTTAGAAAGGGGGGAAGGGAGAGAGGGAGACAGACATCAATGTATGGTTGCTTTTCACCTGCCTCCAGCCACAGACCTGACTGGAGACCTGGTTTGCAACCTTGTTATGTGCCCTGGCTGGGGAATCGAATCTGCAACCTTTGGGTTGCAGGCTGGCTATTTTTGTTTTAATAAACACTTGTGCTAGACATTCTTAGGCATTCCAAAGAAATAAAAGACAAAAACCCCCAAATTTAAAAAGGTAGGGCAGTACAGTTCTGTTTGGTAGTTTCAAACAGCTTTATTATTAGAATCTTGACATTTAAGCCCTCAAAAATACATGCTGAAATCAACAAACAACAAGTGTTGGTGAGGATGTGGGGCAAAGGGAACCCTCATACACTGTTGGTGGGAATGCAGGCTGGTGCAGCCACTGTGGAAAACAGTATGAGGTTTCCTTAAAAAACTAAAAATGGAACTGCCTTTTGATCCAGCAATTCCACTACTTGGACTATACCCAAAGAATCCTGAAACACCAATTCATAAGAACCTATGCACACCTATGTTCATAGCAGCACTATTTATAATAGCCAAGTGCTGGAAACAGCCTAAGTGCCCATCAGTGGATGACTGGATCAAAAAACTTTGGTACATTTACACAATGGAATTCTATATAGCAGAAAGAAAGAAGGAACGTGTACCCTTTGCAACAACATGGATGGAACTGGAGAGTATTATGCTTAGTGAAATAAGCCAGTCAGTGAAGGACAAATATCATATGATCTCACCCATTACGGGACAGTAATGAGCAAAACTAACAACAAGCAAAACAGAACCAAGTATATGAATACAAGGAATAGGCCTTCAGTGGTCAGGGGGAACGGGGTTGGGGGGA
>PVIW01018671.1:0-11145 GCA_004026585.1 Noctilio leporinus | reverse complement strand
CTTCCAAGACAATGTTGAATAGAAGTGGAGAAAGTGGACAGCCTTGTCTCGTTCCTGATCTTAGGGGGAAAGCTTTCAGTTTTTGTCCATTAAGTATGATGTTGGCTTCAGGTTTCTCATAGATGGCCTTTATGATGTTGAGGTATGCTCCCTCTATTCCCATTTTGCTGAGGGTTTTTATCATAAATGGTTGATGCACTTTATCAAATGCTTTTTCAGCATCTATTGATATGATCATATGGTTTTTCTCTTCAATTTGTTGATATGGTGTATTGCATTGACTGATTTATGAATGTTGTACCATCCTTGCATCCCTGGGATGAAGCCCACTTGATCATGGTGTATGATCTTTGTAATATACTGCTGAATCCGATTGGCCAATATTTTGTTGAGAATTTTAGCATCTATGTTCATTAGAGATATTGGCCTGTAGCTTTCTTTATTAGTTGTATCTTGCCCTGGTTTTGGGATTAGAATAATATTGGCCTCATAGAAAGAGTTTGGGAGTCTTCCCTCTTCCTGAAATTTTTGGTATAGTTTGAGGAGGATAGGAGTTAGTTTTTCTTTAAATGTTTGGTAAAAGTCACCTGTGTGGCCATATGGTCCCGGGCTTTTGTGCTTTGGGAGGTTTTGGATTACTTCTTTAATTTCACTAGTTGTTATTGGCCTGTTCAGGCTTTCTGCTTCGTCTGGGTTCAGTTTTGGTAGATTATACCTTTCCAGAAATGTGTCCATTTCATCCAGGTTGTCATTTTTTTTTGTCATAGAGTTGTTTGTAGTAATTTCTTACAATCTTTTGTATTTCTGAGGTATCAGTTGTGATTTCCCCTCTTTCAGTTCTGATTCTGTTTATTTGGGTCCTCTCTCTCTCTTTCTTGTTGAGTCTGGATAAGGGCTTGTCAATTTTGTTTATTTTTTCAAAGAACCAGCTCCTGGACCTGTTCATTCTTCGAATTGTAGTTTGAATCTCTGAGTAATTTGGTTCTGCTCTGATCTTCATGATTTCCTTCATTCGACTTGCTCTGGGCTTTAATTGTTGTTGCTCTTCTAGTTACTGCAGCTTTGTGGTTAGGCTGCTTTTATAAACTTCTTGTAACCTTTTTTGGAAGGACTGTATTGCTATAAATTTCCCCCTGAGAACTGCCTTTGCTGTGTCCCATAGGTTTTGGGCTGCTTTGTTTTCATTGTCATTTGTTTCCAGGAACTTTTTGATTTCATCTTTGATCTCATTGTTGACCCCTTCATTGCTTAAAGGCATGTTATTCAGTCACCATGAGTTAGAGAATTTCTGGGTTTTTCCCTTGAATTTGGTTTCTAGGTTCAAGCCATTGTGATCTGAGAAGATACTTTGTATGATTTCAATTTTCCTGTATTTGTGGAGGCTTGTGTTGTGACATACCATGTGGTCTATCTTGGAGAATGATCCATGTGCCTTTGAAAAAAATGTGTATTTTGCTTCTTTGGGGTAAAAGACTCTGTATACATCAGTTAGGTCCATTTCTTCTAGAGTGTTGTTCAATGCCACAACATCTCTGGGGATTTTTTGTTTGGAAGATCTGTCCATTATTGATAGTGGGGTATTAAAACCCCCTACTATTAGTGTGTTGCTCTCTATGTCTTTCTTAAAGTCTTCCAAGATTTTTTCTTGCATATTTTAGAACTCCTATGTTGGGTGCGTGTATATTTATCAGATTTATTTCTTCTTGATGGATTGTTCTTTTAAGTATTATGAAATGTCCATCTGTGTCCCTTTTTATGGCCTTCATTGTAAAATCTATTTTATCTGAAATCAGTATTGCTATTCCAGTTTTTTTTTTCATGTCCATTTGCTTGATACATAGTTTTCCATCCCTTCACTCTCAATCTATGTTAATCTTTTGTTCTGAGGTGGGTCTCTTGAAGACAGCATATATGTGGGTCATGTTGTCTTATCCATTTGACTACCCTATGTCTTTTGATTGGTGCATTTAAACCATTTACATGTAAGGTTATTGTTGATTGATACTTATTCATTGCCATTTTCTCCCTTTGTGTCTGTATTCCTCTTTGGCTTTCTTTGTTTCTTCATTTTATTTGTTTCCTTATTTTTATAGCCGACCCTTTAGCATTTCTTGCAATGCTGATTTTGGTAGATATGTATTCTTTTAGTCTTTTCTATTCTTTTCTTTTTCTTTTTTTTTTTTTTTTGGGGGGGCCTGGGAAACTCCTTATTTCTCCTTCTATCTTGAATGAGTTCCTTGCTGTGCAGAGTATTCTTGGTTACAGGCCTTTGTTTACCGTTACTTGAAATACTTTTTGCCATTCCCTTCTGGCTTGAATTGTTTCTGTTGAATAATCATTTGATAGCCTTATTGGAGCTCCTTTGTATGTTATTAGTCTTTTCTCTCTTGATGCTTTTAGGATTCTCTCTTTGTCCTTGAAATAAGCCATTTTAATAATAATGTGCCTTAGTGTTGGTCTGTTTGGGTTGATCCTCACTGGGACCCTCTGTGCTTCCTGAACTGGATTCATGTTTTCGCTCATCATGTTAGGGACATTTTCTATAATGACTTTTTTGAACAGGTTTTCCATTCCTTGTTTCTCTTCTCCTTCTGGTATCCCTATGATATGGATGTTGTTACATTTCATGTTGTCCTGCCGCCCTCTTATCCCCTCTTCACTCTTATTCAGCCTTCTTTTATTCTCTTGTACTGCCTTGGAGTATTTGTCTACATTATCCTCCAACTTGCTGATCTGGTCCTCTGCTTCCTCTAGCCTACTGTTGATTCCTTCTACTGTATTCTTCAATTCAGAAATTGTATTTTTCATTTCCTCCTGGCACTTATTGGTAGTTTTCATGTCCTTTTTCATGGGGTTGAAGTTCTCAGTAAGTTCCTTGTAACTTCTCTCGTGTTCGTTGTACTTTCCCTGGAGTTCTTTGTAGTTCTCCTGGAGTTGTTTACAGTTTTCTTTGATGTGGCTGAGCTCACTGAGCTTCTCTATCATCATTCTTTTGAATTCCTTATCTGATATTCCAGGTGCCTCTGTTTCATTTTGTGTTCTTTCTGGGGATTCTTCCTTCCTTTTTGGTGATGGACTGATTCTTTTTTTCGCCATTTTGGGTGTCTATTCTTACTTTGCTTTTTATTTATTTATTTATTTATTTATGTTTTTTCCTTGGGTTAACCTGCTTTGCTTCCTTGCCTTAGTTGAGCACCTTTCTATGATAGGAGATTTGTGGAGTTTAATGTTGACGTCCCCCAGATTTCCTCCACTTGCTGTTCTTGGTGTGTCCTTTATTTGGGCTGTCTGGTTGTATTCTGGGCCTGTGGGCTTTTAGCAGAAAAAACAAAAAACAAAAACAAACAAAAAAACAAAAACAAAAACAAAAACAAAAAACAATAAAAATAAATAAAAAACAAAAAACCAAACCAAACAAAACCTAACCAAACAAAACAAAAAGTACAAAAGGAAAAAATAAATAAAAATGATAATAATAGTAAGAAGAAAGGGTTTAGATGGCTGTTCAACCTTAATAATCCCTGAATGGTCCAGATGGAGCCTGGACATGAGGATTTTAGCAGAGAAGAAAAGAAAGAAAGAAAGGAAAAATGGGAGAAAGTCACAAGAGAAAGATAAATCAATATTAATAAATAAAAGATTTAGGGGTCTGTTCACCCTTTATGGTCTCTGTTTGGTCCAGGTGAAGCCAGGACTAGTGCACTTTATCAGGAGAAAAGAAAGAAGAAAGAAAGAAAAATAAATAAATATAAAAAATAAAAAAGGGGATAAAGTAACAAGACAAAGAAAAATTAATATAATAAAGAAATGGTTTAGGTGTCTGTTCACCCTTTATGATTTCTGATTGGTTCAGGTGGAGACAGAACCTGTGGGCTTTACCAGGAAGAAAAGGAAAAGAAAAAAAAAAAGAAAGAAAGAAGGAAAGAAACAAAGAAAGAAACAAAGAAACAAAGAGGAAGGAAGAAAAGAATAAAGAAAGGGTTTAGGTGGCTGGGGAAGGGAGAAATACTTAGATTGAGGATTGGGAAAGTGTTGTAGCCACAGAGTGAGTAGACTTTAATTCATGAATAGGGGGAGGGTCTTGGGTATTTAGGTGGATTGAGGTATGGGGGGCATTAAGAATATGTGAGAAATAACTTTTGCAAAGGATATGTTGGGGATTAATAGTTCATATTGCTCTCAGTATAACTCAGGTGCTTGAGATTAGCAGCAATCCCTTTCCAGAGGCTGCCTCTTTTTCTTGGTCAGGACTTTGCAGTCTATAGTCTATAGTCTAGCCAGTTTTGGCGTGTGGCAGGGCCTCTGATTGTCACAGTCAGGGCTGATTCTGAGTGTCCACCCCCAGGTAGGCTGGGTCTTCTGCAGCCTGGCTGGGTTTTAGGGCTGCCTGTATTCTGGAGCCCTCAGGATGCCCCCTCTCACTCCTGGTGGAGGTCCTGCTTGTGACCAGCACCCAGCACCCCTGAAGGGCAGCCTACATCTTCACTGGTCCCTGTGATGACTGGCCCCAACCCTGCAGTTCTGGGAGGAGGCCGCCCCTGTCCGTCAACTCTGCCCATGGTCCACCTACACTGTCCTGCCCTTCTGGGGTGGGGACCAATCCTCCAAGCCAACCAGCTCACCGAGGAGTCCTTTACATGGCCTCCATGATAAGCCCCTCCCAGGTGTGGATGGTGCGGCCTTTGTCTCTGGCAATGGCGGGTCAGTTGCTCCTGCTACTAGTTCCTGGCTTGCCGTTTGGAGTATCCACGGAGTCTGGGAGCCTGTGAGCCTGTGTGGTTGCGCAGGGCTGGGCCTCCCCCCTCGCAGGGGCTTCTAGCTGCTATTTTCCTGGTCACCCAGCAGCACCATTTTTGGCCCTCTCGACCCCCCAGCCAGTGGCACTTCCCCGCTCCCCAGCTCCAGCTTCCTGCAGGACTCTTCTCCTCTGCCTCTAGCCCTGAGAGGAACCTCCTCTCCCTGTTGCCAGAGTGAGTCTCTCACACAGTCCCTCCACTGCAAGAGTTCAATTCCGCGTTCCCTGTGGCATTTGCCCTCGCTGCCCACACCTCACTGTTGAGATTTCTAGTGGCTAGGGAGCCAGGACCTGGCCTCAGTCAAACGTGCCCCTCTGGGCAGAGCTGCCACTGCCCAGAGCCGACCTAGGCCCGCCGGCCGGTGGGTCGGGAATGCTTCACCTACTGTCCTGCTGGCCTCCTCTGCCTCTGGGCTGTGCTCCCCTGTGTCCAGATGCTACCTGCTCCAATTCCTAGGGTCCTGAAGATGTCTCAAGCTCCCTATCTTGTCCTCTAGCTGCTCTGGTACTCAAGAACACCATCCACACTGCTCTCTGTCACCATCTTCTCCTTATTCTTTTTTAAAAAATAATTTGTTTATTATTTCCAGTGAGAGAGGAAGGGAGATAGGCAGGGAGGGAGAGAAACATCAGTGTATGCTTGCTTTTCACCCACCTCCGGCCTTGTTATGTGCCCTGGCTGGGAATTGAACCAGTGACCTTTGAGTTTTCAGTCCAGTGCCTTATCCACTGAGCCATCAGCCAGGGCTTGTTCTTTTTTTTTTTTTTTTTTTTTTAAGATTTTATTTATTATGTTTAAAGAGAGGGGAAGAGAGAGAGGCAGAGAGGAAGAGAGACATCAATGTATGTAACAGCAAAGGAGCTGCTTAGTTATGATACTGGGCATTGGTATTATTCTGAGTGTTTTGCTGTTGTACTTTTTTGTCTGTTTTCTCTCCTTGGAACACAACAGAAAAATAACCTGTGTGGAGTATATCAAGGAACAGTTACCACATCATCATTGCTGCCAATTGGCAGAAATGAAAATCAAAGGCAAGAAGATCACCGTCATTTCTTTTCTGCATGTTGTGGGCATCAATATTCTAAAAGTGATGTAACTCATGTTTTCATATACATGAAATAAACTTACATTTAAGATACTTTTATACATTATTTATAAATGGTACATAAATGAAAACAATGACAACTGCTATGACTCCCTAGCATGAACTCCTAAAGTGCCTTCCACTCACTACTACAAATGGCCCACCCCCATCTCCTATTAGTCTCTATGCCCTTTCCCTGCTTGCCTTACTCTCAACCCTCCACATTTCATGCCATTCTCAGCCCAGCCATGTGGCCACCTTCTTTCTTTGCAAGTTATAAAAATAGTGGCATCCAGTCAGGTGGGGACTGACTCCATACTTTTGACTCCATACTGATAGAACATGTGGCCAGCTGCTCAGCAGCTAGGCCTCCTCTCATAGGAAGGCAGAAGAAGTGGACTTTGGAAACTTCATTCTCTCTCTTCCTCTCTCCTTTTTCTCTGTCATTCCTTCCATTGACCCTGGAACTGGGATGTTTACCATGCCTAGAAATGACTCCTCCCCTATACTGCTAATGTGCCACTGCAGAGACATTTGTTGAAATTGGAAATGCCACTCAGGGCTCCCATCCAGGGTGAGTGGTTCTCAGGTCAACTTATAAATTACCTTTAAAAACTGCACACCCTTCTCTGCTCATTTGCGGTCAAGTGGGTGGTCTTTGTCGGCAGAGAAACTTGACCTGGGTTGCCTTGTTTATAGTTACTGATGTTCATGCCAAACATCCCTAATGATAAACAGTAATAGAAACATAATATTGTAATGATGTTGACATGATACATGTTAATGTGTTTACAGCTATTATTTTTTATAAAGAGCAGTATACATTTATAACTGCCATAAGTTTGCATAGTGAAAAGAATTGAACAGCCTTTGTGGGGTGATTTCATCATAAGCAAGGTAAATGTCAAATCACTGTATTGTACACCTGAAAGTAATAGGCTGCTGTACACCAAGTGTACTTAGAATAAATAAATAATTTAAACAATTTAAACAATTGTACCCAATCCTGTAAGAGGCTGGTATATTCCTTTCCCCTCCACCTCAAGGAAGCATGGCCTACCAACTAGCAAGAAGCTAGTTAGCAAGTATGGGACTGACAGGTTATGTAATCAACCTGGGTGCTGTGACCACAAGTATGAATCCAGGTGTAGCTAACTGGTCAACCTCCAGGCAGTCATAGCCCCCCTCCTTGTGACATCATAGTCAATGGGTGGCAGGCACTAGAGACCCCATTGTGGGCAACAGACTGCTGGACAACTGGGACCTTTATTGGAAGAGGTAGAAGTGAAACAGGTGAAAGGCAAAACAGGAACAGTGCCCAGCCTGCCTCACCCACAGGACAGCTCAATGAACACCCCGAAGTCATATCAGGTCTTCAAGGAAAAGGTCTTCAATCAAGTCCAACAGCTGGAACACAGGCATTGATATATCCCAACCTGCCTCACCTTCTGTGGGCTTTCACACAAAATTGGTGCCAGTCCCTACCTCTGGAACATGATAGAAAATGGCAAGAAATTATCCCCCAGTGACCAGGACTCTGACAGACACATGTCCCAGCCAGGTAGACTTCACCAGGCACCTGTTGGAGCACTGGAGTCCTGTCTCTTTCATCTCATAATAAGGAACTAGGAAAATTTCTTCCAGGAGAAAATGGATGGAGCCAAGGAACAACCACAGGCTGGTCCATGGCACCCTATCCAGCCTCCCCAAAACACCTGTGATGGTTGTCACCCCTGAGAGCCATCAGCCACCACTTTTCTGCTCCCATTTCCTGCAGCAGCCCTTTTTCCATTGGTGGAGTGAAAAACAGCACCAGCAAGGGATGGTCCACCAGTTCAGGCAGCCCCAAAACCTGCAGTAGCAAGTCCTTCAAGAGGCCTGCAGGTCCAGTCTCTAGGGGCACCAGAGCCAATGCCCCCGGTATCATCTGCCTTATTGCACCAGTGCCACAGGCCTGCTGCTCATCTCCTGCCTGCACTTCTGCCTCATCACCTCTGTCACCGCTCTGGATGGAAGGAACATGAAAAGGTACACCAGGGTGCACCAAAAACAGGCACAAACCACATCAGAACCAATATGGATCTCAGGCCGACTGGGCCTCTCGCCTCCTGCCCAGAGGACAGGTCTGGTCTCTAGCACAGCTGGGATCCTGTCTTAGTGCACAGCCGGTGCCTTGGTGTCCACATCATAGCTCCCTGAGGCACATTGGGACAATAACAGTGAAGAGGGACTTGAAAACTCTTAGGCTCTCTGGTAGTGGAGGCCTGATTAGGGAACCTTCCTGGCCTCATGTACCTGAAAGCATTCTCTAAAGCCTGTGCAATACTCCCAGAAGACACCAGCTGTTTTTCTGATTCCCAGAGAATCTAGAAAACATTTTTTGGCCAGGGACTGTAGACCCTAAATGAGGTGAGTCTTCCCTGAGACAAAAATAGATAACCAACTCCTACCTGCTTCCTTCTACATGACATGGCTTCTAATGGAACATGACAGAGTGGAAAAAGGGTATAAAGCCATTCTTAATGTGGCTTTCAGTGTAAAGAAGTGACAAGGTATTAGGACCTCATTTGGGGCTGACAACATAATGTTTCCCTACCACTCTACTGTGTTCCCGAATCTCACATATTCTGTACCTGGGGTTGCTTCCCTGTAGGGCGTGCAGGTATAAAACACATTATGGACAGACGGCAGGTGCATGTCCATATTCTCATTCTGTCTGGGTAAAGAACCCAGCAAAGGAATGGGAACATGCAGATGTGTAAGGGATCACCAGAGACTTTGATGAGAAATAACTTAGAGTCTCTCACAGGAATGGGATGACTTTGGGTGAGGAGGGTAGGTCACCAGATTTTCCCTCCCTCACACTTTATCCCCTATTTTCCAGGGACTGGGTATCAATGAACTGAGTATGTAAATTGGACATGATCACATCATGATGGTTGGGAAAATGAAAATTAATGAAATTTGCCAATACATATAATAAAGTTTTAACATCCAAAATTTATAAAGAACATAAAAAACTGAACACCAAAAAGCAATCCAATTAAAATATATAGACAAAGACTACTCATTCTGTGGCTCTAATGCATTCCCAGTCCTCAATCTAAGTATTCCTCCCTTCCCCAGCCACCTAAAACCTTTATTTTTTTCTTCCTTCCTCCTTCTTTTTTTTTTTTTTTTTTTTTAATTTTTTCTTTTCCTTTTCTTCCTGGTAAAGCCCACAGGTTCTGGCTCCACATGGACCAAACAGAAATCATAAAGGGGGAACAGACACCTAAAACTTTTCTTTATTAATATTGATTTTTCTTTGCCTTGTGACTTTCTCCCACTTTTTTTCTTTCTTTCTTTCTTTTTCCTTTCATTTCTCCCTGATAAAACCCACTGGTCCTGGCTCCACCTGGACCAAACAGAGACCATAAAGGGTGAACAGACCCCTAAACCTTTTATTTATTAATATTGAATTCTCTTCCTCTTGGAACTTTCTCCCTTTTTTTCCTTTCTTTCTTCCTTTCTTTCTTTCTTTCTTTTTCCTTCTGTTAAAAGCCCTCAGGTCCAGGCTTCATCTGGACCATTCAGGGATTATTAAGGGTGAACAGCCATCTAAACCCTTTCTTCTTATTAGTATCATTTTTATTTCTTTTTTCCTTTTGCATTTTTGTTTGTTTGTTTGTTTGGTTTGGTTTAGTTTTTTGTTTGTTTGTTTTTGTTTTTGTTTCTGCTAAAAGCCCACAGGCCCAAAATACAACCAGACAGCCCAAATAAAGGACACACCAAGAACAGCAAGTAGAGAAAATCTCAGAGATGGCAATATTGAACTCCACAAATCTCCTATCACAGAAAGGTGCTCAATGAAGGCAAGGAAGCAAAGAAGGTAAACCCAAGGAAAGAACAAAAATAAATAAATAAATAAAAAGTAAGAACAGACACCCAAAATGGGGAAAAAAAGAATCAGTCCATCACCAAAAAGAAAGGAAGAATCCCCAGAAAGAACATAAAATGAAACAGAGGCACCTGGAATATCAGATAAGGAATTCAAAAGAATGATGATAGAGAAGCTCAGTGAGCTCAGCCACATCAAAGAAAACTGTAAACAATGCCAGGAGAACTACAAACAACTCCAGGGAAATTACAATGAACTCCAGGGAAATTACAAAGAACTCCAGGGAAGTTACAAGGAACTTACTGAGGACTACAACAGCATGAAAAAGGACATGGAAACTATCAAAAATTGCCAGGAGGAAATGAAGAATACAATTTCTGAATTGAAGAATACATTAGAAGGAATCAACAGTAGGCTAGAGGAAGCAGAGGACCAGATCAGCGGGTTGGAGGATAACGTAGACAAATACTCCAAGACAGTACAAGAGAATCAAAAAAGGCTGAACAAGACAGAAGAGGGGTTAAGAGAGTTAGAGAACAACATGAAACGTAACAACATCGATATCATAGGGATACCAGAAGGAGAAGAGAAACAAGGAATAGAAAACCTGTTCAAAAAAGTCATGATAGAAAATTTCCCTAACATGATGAGTGAAAACATTAATCCAGTTCAGGAAGCACAGAGGGTCCCAATGAGGATCAACACAAACAGACCAATACTAAGACACATTATTATTAAAATGGCTTATTTCAAAGACAAAGAGAGAATCTTAAAAACATCCAGAGGAAAAAGACAAATAATATACAAAGGGGCTCCAATAAGGCTAGCAAATGATTATTCAACAGAAACAATTCAAGCCAGAAGGGAATGGCAAAAAGTATTTCAAGTAATGGTAAACAAAGGCCTGTAACCAAGAATACTCTACTCAGCAAGGCTTTCATTCAAGATAGAAGGAGAAATAAGGAGTTTCCCACACACACACACAAAAAAAAAAGACTAAAAGAATTCATCTCTACCAAACCAGCATTGCAAGAAATGCTAAAGGGTCTGCTGTAAAAATAAGGAAACAAATAAAATGAAGAGACAGAGAAAGCCAAAGAGGAATATAGACACAAAGGGAGAAAATGACAATGAATAAGTATCAATCAATAATCACCTTACATGTAAATGGTTTAAATGCACCAATCAAAAGACATAGGGTAGCCGAATGGATAAGACAACATGACCCACATATATGCTGTCTTCAAGAGACCCACCTCAGAACAAAAGATTAACATAGATTGAGAGTGAAGGGATGGAAAACTATGTATCAAGCAAATGGACATAAAAAAAAAAAAAAAAAAAAAAAAAAAAAAAAAAAAAAAAAAAAAAAAAAAAAAAAAAAA
>PVIW01018670.1:0-11147 GCA_004026585.1 Noctilio leporinus | reverse complement strand
GAAGTTTTACTCGCAGTGCCAACCTGATCAGGCACCAGGCCACTCACACGCACACTTTCAAATGCCTTGAATATGAGAAAAGTTTCGGCTGTGGCTCAGACCTTATTGTGCATCAAAGAATTCACATGGAAGAGAAACCACATCAGTGGTCTGCATGTGAGAGTGGCTTCCTCCTGGGCATGGGTTTTGTTGCCCAACCGAAAATGAGAACTCGAACAGAGGAGCTGCACTATCCGTATAGCGTGTGTGACAAAGGGTTCTGCCCGAGCGCAGCCCTCCTCCAGCATCAGACGGTCCACATCGGTGAAAATCCCTGCGTCTGTCACGTGGGTGAGAAAGGGCTTGAGCTCAGCCCTCCCCATGCATCCGAAGCCTCTCCAACATCTTGGCCAGACAAGAAGTTATAACACAATTAAAAAAATAAGTATGAATCAGAGAACTCATGAAAGTGAAGAACTCTAGGCAAATCTTAAACTTCTCTAAGAGCTCAGACTTCAGTGGGGACCACAGACTCTGTGATGGTAGGAAGTTGGGAAATGATTTACCCAGAAAGCTGCCCCGACAGAATCCTATCAGTCACTCCAACAAGAAACTTGCAAAGGCCTCGAGGTTTGGAAAACCTTCCGTTGGAGCCCATATCTGGTCACTCCCTGGAGGACTTGGACCAGCGGGAAACCTTGCAGGTGCCGAGACTGCGAAAGCATCCTCACAGAACTCACGCCTCCCCTCTGCGGGGTTCACGTCAAAGAAGCCATATCGGTGAAAATTTAGATACTTGTCTTGAGTGTGGCAAAAGCATTAGGAGGAGAGCCTTCTTGGGTTTGCAGCAGCAACAGTAACAAAGCCAATCTGAGAAGAGACCTTGAAGTCAGAGAAAAATGCTGTCTGTGAGCAGCTTTAGTTGGTACGTCAGGGACCTCACCCGCTTGAAAAACCCCATGAATACCTTGAGTGTGAAAAAGCCTTGTGAGAAATTCCACCTTTGGGTGCCAAAGAACCTACTCTGCAGAGAATTTTGCTCTAGTGAGAGATCTAATTGGGGACAGTGTACATATAATAGGTATGAGAATAACCGTGCCCGTAGTTAGCTGACCCATGTGGTAGAGGTGACTTTCATGGAGTCCATATGTAAAGTTTTTAGATGCCCAGGAGCTCGCGGGAGGAACTCGGGCAGGTCGGAGCAGGCCTGATGGGAAACTCAGGTAAAGATACTTGTCTTTTATCTGAACCACTTAATGATTGCTTTACTTCTCTTTAAAATGTGGAAATCCAATAAAGGAAAGGACTGTGCCCTGTGGGGAAAAAAAAAAAAACAAAAAACAAAAACCAGACAACACACAATCATTATTGGGATAACACAAGCTGTTATTTTGATGACCAAGCAAAAAGTGTTCCAGTTTGGTTGAAATTTCTGATTCTTCACAATATTTGTCAGAATTTGCAAGTTTGGATTTCCAATTATTTTGATATTTACAGAATTAACTTAATAGGAAAAATATAACTTCCTTGAAAAACTGTAAAAAGTTTAGCTCAAAAATATAAATTGTTTAGGGAAGATGAAATTTTGAAATTGCTAGAAACATAGTAGATATTAGTGGGTAATGGCAAATACGTAGTTCAATGAGGTAACTGTTTAAAATTTAAAATGTATTTTATTTTTACTGAAGAATGTAACAAACTTTTCTGTCAAAAGAATAGCTTAAAAACCCACAAAATATAACATTAAACACAGTCACAGTGGAAGAACTGTGAAAAGGGCATTAAAAGTTACAGACCAGAGTTTTCTGAAAAAACTAACAGAAGACATTATTTCCAGAAGTTGAAAGTGGTCAGGAGGATGGGGGCTGAGAGAAGCCTGCACAGAATTAAGTTCATGGTGAAGATAAAATTATCCCAGAAACACTTGAGATTTTCTCTTTTATGGTAGATCCTTAATGGAACCAACAACTGGTCTTACATATTAGAGTCTGAGGAGATTTATCAAAACACAGGATCATCCTTTCAAAAGTATACTAATAGTAACATTCATTTCTAACACATTTCCTTTCTCCAACTTGTTAAGTACAAGTCTTAGGTCATGAAATTTGCTATTTATCCATATTCTCGTAAAAGGACTTCCAGATGTGGATTCACCTTCAAACCTCCCACAGGTTTATTTTATAATACTGGGCTCACAGATGTTGACTATTTATCTTGGCTGTGGTCACCAGGGACACTGGGGAGTGACCAGCCCATATGGCCTGCTCACCAAATGTCATCTGCTAATGCCACTCATGGGATTGCCCATCATGGTGCCCTCTAGGTAGTCTGAATACCTGGTTGACTCTGATCAAAGGTATGTGACTTTTTAGAGTTGCCCTGGGGTCAGCAGCTTGCTGGAGTCACACCCATGACACAGTCATCATCTGCTCCAGAGACTAGAACACATGTCATCAAAACTGATACCATAGCAGTCTGGATAGGGGATTTAAAGTTAGACACCCACACCCAGAGAATATACATTCAAACTGCATATTTGGTAAGGGGCTGGTGTCATGAACTCAGAATGAATTTGCAAGAACAGGAGAAAACAGAAAACACAATAAACCTAAGTAAGTCATTAGATCAGACATTTGCTCAAATGATTCAGCCACTTGAAAAGTAGCATGGAATTCCTTTAAAATTTTTGAAAACAGAAGCCCCAAATGACAAGCATCCAAGCATCCAGTGTTATCTTCCAACATAATACAATCAGCTTCTGGAAGAGAGTCCCCTCGCCACTGCCATTTACCCACCATGGCAAAAGGAGAGCAGAAAAGCAACAGACACCTGGGGAGTAGTGTATGATTTGGGGTTCTTTGTAAGCAGACTGGGCTCTCATATCTCTTGGAAACCCCATTACATGAACAATTTCTTAAAATTTTATTTTATTGTTGTATTACATCTATCACCTTTTTGCTCCCCTCTGTCCCCCTCCCCGCCCACCCACTCCCCTACAAAGTCAATCCCACATGTTGTCCATGTCCATGGTTCTTCCATACTAGGTTCTTGTCTAAACTGCTCCCCTTCTTTGCCTCTTCCTCCCCACTCCCTCCAACCCCTTCCCCCTGCCCACTGAAGGCTTATTCAATATACTCATATATCTGGTTCTGTTTTGCTAGTTGTTAGTTTTGCTCATTATTATCCTGTAATGGGTTCTTACCCATTACAGGGGTGAGACTACAATGACTGGCTTATTTTCACTAAACATAATACTTTCTAGTTCCATTCATGTTGTTGCAAAGGTTAGGAGTTCCTCTTTTCTTTCTGCTTTGTAGTATTTCATTGTTCAAATATATCAGAGTTTTTTGATCCAATCATCCACTGATGGCACTTAGGCTGTTTCCAGCATTTGGCTATTGTAAATAATGCTGCCCTGAATATAGGGGTACATAGGTTCTTATGAATTGGTGTTTCAGGATTCTTTGGGTATAGTCCTAGTAGTGGAATTGCTGGATCAAAAGGCTGTTCCATTTTTAGTTTTTTTCTTTTTTTTAAAGAAACTCCATACTGTTTTCCATAGTGGCTGCACCAACCTGCATTCCCACCAACAGTGAACCAAGGTTCCCTTTGCCCCACATCCTAGTCAAGACTTGTTGTTTGTTGATTTGTTGATGGTTGCCATATAGACAGGTGTGAGGTGGTATCTTATTATGGTTTTAATTTGCAACACTCTGATGGCTAGTGATGTTGAGCATTCTTTCATATGCCTCTGGGCCCTCTGTATATCTTCCTCAGTGAGTTGTCTATTCAGGTATTTTGCCCATTTTTTAATTGGGCTATCTGGATCCCTGGTGTTGAATTGCATTAGTTCTTTACATATTTTAGAGATCAAACCCTTGTTTGAGGGATCATTGGCAATTCTGTTTTCCTATACAGTTGGTTCCCTTTGAATTTTGCTAGTGTTTTCTTTAGCTGAACAGAAACTTTTCAATTTGATATAGTACCTTTTGTTGATTTGTTCTATTATATACTTTGCCCTTGGTGAAGTATCAGTAAACATATTTCAGCGTAGGATATCCAAAAGTTCACTGCTTATATTTTTCTCCAGGACCTTTATGGTGGCACTGCTGATGTTTAAATCCTTTATCCATCTTGAGTTTATTTTGGTGTATGGTGTAAGTTGGTGGTCTAGTTTTATCTTTTTGCATGTTGCTGTCCAGTTCTCTCAACACCACTTGTTGAAGAGACTGTTTTTACTCCATTTTATGTTCCTTCCCCCATTGTCAAATATTAATTGATCATAGAGTCCTGGGTGAATTTCTGGGCTCTCTATTCTGTTCCATTGATCTATATGCCTATTGTTATGCCAGTTCCAGACAGTTTTGATGACAGTACCCTTGTAATATTGTTTAATGTCTGAATTTGTGATTCCTCCTACCTTGTTCTTCTTTCCCAAGATTGCTGTGCCTATTTGTGGGTGTTTTTGGCTCCACATACATTTTTGAAGTATTTTCTCTACTTCTGTGAAGCCTGTCATTGGTATTTTAATTGGGATTGCATTGAATCTATAGATTGCTTTGGGTAGTATGGACATTTTAATGATGTTAATTCTTCCTATCCTTGAACATGGTATATGCTTCCAGTTATTTGTATATTCCTTAATTTATTTCTTACATTTTGATGGGTCTTTCCTGTTCCTCCCTTAGATTTCAACTATGTGTGAGATAAATGCTCCAAGTCCACTTGATATCAGTTTGTCATCAGCCTTCATATCCTCTCCAAGATGTCCTGGGCCTTTCTGCCTCTGTGTGGTGTCACTTACAATTGGTGCTGTGAGCGTGACGTGAAGTCGGTGCTTGTCATCACTGGGGTCTTTGTTCTATTGCCTGATGAAACTGTTACATGAAGAGGAAACCTCACAGGAAACCAGCCCAGAACTCCATTGCACCTGCTCCAGGGCGAGCTCCTAGTTCAGAGTCCCTGACCGCCCCCTGGTGGTTGCAGCCCCTCCTGCAGGTAGGTTTGTGTCTGGGCTCAGGCTGACTTTGCTCACTGTGTGTCTCGCACAGTAATACACGATGGTGTCTTCGGCTCTCAGGCTGCTCAGCTCCATGTAGGCTGTGCTCGTGGATTTGTCTGCGGTCATGGTGACTCTGCCCTGGAACTTCTGTGCATAGTTTGTGCTACCACTGTTAGGGTTAACAGACCCCATCCACTCAAGCCCTAGTCCTGGAGCCTGTCGCACCCAGCTCATATAGTAGCTGGTAAAGGTGTATCCAGAAGCCTTGCAGGAGACCTTCACTGAGGCCCCAGGCTTCCTCACCTCAGCCCCAGACTGCACCAGCTGCACCTGGGCGTGGATACCTGAGGAGAGGAGAAAGGAGTGGTTGTAAAAATCCCTTGACTTCCCTGATCCCCTCCACAACCCAGAGACCCAGGGATCCAGGGACGGAGGGACTGGGGAGCCCTTTACCTGTAGCCATTGCCACCAGGAAGAGGACTCTCCAGCTCCAGCCCATTGTGAGGGCTGTGCTATCAGGACCTCTGTAGGGGAGGGTGTGGCTGTAGGTGATGCTCTCAGAACACAGATCAACCTACATTTAACTTAATCTACCTCTTCTCATTTACATATTCTTGAGGCAGCGTGCTTCACTAACAGATATTTGACTCCTGCTGAGAGAAGGTAGAGGACACAGGGTCCATGCTCACAGGGAGACTAAGGCTCCAAGTTCCAATCCATGTGTAGGATATGTGTCCCCTGCCAGGTCCCTGAGCTTTTCCCACTGAGGATGGATCCCTCACAGGACAAAATGTATCATTGAATACATTTAAAACACCATCCCTGTCTCCAACTCCTTAATATCCAGATATATATGTATATACATATATTTTTAAAAACTGGAAATGTCATTGTTTACTGTGATTCTCTTGTCTTAACATGTTTGATAAATGCTCTAACAGAATACAATATTAATAGCCATCTCATATCCAACCGTTATTTCACTTTTTTTTTTTTTAATGAAAAGAGGAACACTCAGGCACCCATTTGAAATCCATCCATAGCTCCCTCTGCACCTGCTCCTGGGACAGCAGTCCTGAAATCACTGGTCACACTCACCCTTTTTTGTGCAAAATGTGTCCTTCAGGGGAAAGTCCTGTCTGTTCACGGGATTCTGAGTGAAGATTTAAAGGCTGAACCCTGAATTCAGGACAGTCCCTTAATGTCACCTTATTTTTAGACATCCCAGGATATGGATGACTGGCCTTTACAAAGCCCTAGGGATTCTTCAGGGAGCCCCTTCCCTGCAGCTGCTGGGTGCACTGACTCAGCTGACACTCCAGAGTCCAGAAGTTCTTGGTGGCTTTGGGGAACTCTGCTGTCCTTGGTTGCCTCTGCTCACATGTCCCATCATTGTATCCTGTATGTGGCCCTAATTCTATTGCTCAATAGTTCACACACACACACACACACACACACACACACACTCACACAGATATTTTTCATGTCAATGCCTCCAGTCCTCCCTTCTCCCCTACTCCAAGCACATGGGCAGCATCCCCATTCTCATCTGAATGGAACAAGTGACTGTGCAACCATTCTCATCATCCAAATCCAGAAACTATCACTTTTTCAACCTGACTCAGTGCCCATTAAGTGATAACTCACCATTTTCTGCATTCTGCCTCAGTTACCCCATTCTGTTCTGGGTCCACACCCTTGACTGCTCCATCTCACAGACGTGGAAGCACATGTCCTCTGCCATTCTGAGAGTGGTGTATTTCCCTGGGCATTGAGTGTCTCTACCACTCATCTCTGTTCTTGCATCTGTCCAATTTATCCTCTTCTTTTTTATAAAGATTTTATTTATTGTTTTTAGAGAGAGGGGGGAAGGTAGAGAGGCAGAGAGGGAGAGAAACATCATTGTATGGCTGCTTTTCACGTGCCTCCAGCTAAGTACCTGGCTGGAGATCTGGCTGGAGACCTGGTTATGTGCCCTGGCTGGGAATAGAACCTCCGATCTTTGGGTTTGCAGGCCAGCAAATTATCCACTGTGCCACCAGCCAGGGCTCACTTTCTCTTCTTCTTCTTCTTCTTTTTTTTTTTTTTTTTTGTTAAATATATTTTATGTATTTTGCTATCACAGTTGTCCCAATTTCCCCCCTTTACCACCCGACCCAGTACCCCATTTCCTCCAGCAATGCCTTCCTTAGTTCATGTCCATGAGTCATGCATATAAGTTCTTTGCCTTCTTTTTTTCCTTTGTTCTTCTTAACATCCTCCTGTCTATTCTATAACCACCAATATGTACTTTCTCTTTTTTCCTTTCACATCTGGAAAATTCACCATTTAATTACTGCCTTCTATCAGCTTCTCAAATCATATTAATACAAAGTTTTCTTTTCATTATTCCAAATGCCTACATTAATTCATTTGTTTAAAGAATTACTCTTTTAAGTAACATGAATTGCAATATTACCAAGCACATGCAAAAATACATTTATACCCATAGGTATTTTTACACATATTTAAAGTACATACTCGATTTTGAAGAGTTAATACAAAAAATTTAAATATGCCAATAGCTTACATAATTATTACATGTTAAATGATAGTGCTTTAGATATATTGTAGCAAAATTATACATATTTTTCTTCTTTAATACTTATTTTACTTTAGAATGCTATTTTTGTGAAATATGTCACAGAAATGGTGTATTGCAGAACTCACTTTTGTGAAAGTTGTCCTAGAAACTGTGCCAAACCCATAGTATAAAATGAGTTTGGTTTTTGAGTCAGATCCTCCCCACTCCAATAATACAGCTAAACTTTATTTTAAGCTACTGGAACTACAACTTACACTTTTTGGATTTTTCCATCTTAAATGGTATATTTATTTATTCATTTATTTAGGCTGTGCACAGGTCTTACTTCTTTCAACACCCTCTGGTTTTCCTCTACATGTATTTTACAAGTTGAAGCCTTCAGAAATAATGACACTTGGAGTGCTCAGCTGGTCCCCAGTGTAGAAATTATTATGTCTACTAAGTTGAGGTAAAAAATAAAAATCTCTAGGATTTAATTAATTTTGTAGAATAGTATTCTAGCTAGTTTTTAAACTTGTGGTTGACTTCCTATGTGGTCCTAAACTAACCCCTGAACTATTTAAGAGTCTGTTGAAGTAGAGATTAGATATGTTCACATTTCAATAATAAAATTTACCATAGCATTAATTCCTTTTCCCAAGCATCCCCAGTTTGTGGGCCTTCATAACTGGAAATGTATATTTCCACAGTTTAGTTGAAAGGAATCTCATCTAATTTACACACTAATATGAGAATATATATTGTTTATGTACACGAATCATATTGTTTGGTAGTTTGCAAATTCCATCCAAATTGGTCTTCATTCTCAGCATCTTTTCTAACCTAAAGACTGATTTCACAACACACCCATGTCCAGTTGGCTGCTATTTAAAACATAAATTGCTAATAAGCTCTATATATTACACACCCACAAATAAGCACATATTTTGTAACAGTGAATAAGAAAGATAGCATGTCTTCTATGCAATATACATCCACATTATCTTAGGTTTTTCTTCTTCCTTAACTGCATTTTATTTTTCTGAGTTATTGCAAGTAACTTGATTTTCCCATATTGCGAAATGATTCCAATCTAAGAAAACTTAACCTGCAGTAACGCAGATACAAGTAAGATACAAAATTGCACCTTATTTAGTAAAATCTATTTATAACAAGATCACTTGAAAGCATTCATTAGTTAAAGTCGGTTCTTATCCATTCAGCTGCCCTATGTCTTTTGATTGGTGCATTTAATCCATTTACCTTTGTACCTGTGTTTCTGTCTTTCTCTCTAGTTCTTCTTTTTCTTAAAGCGGACCCTTTATCATCTCTTGCAATGCTGCTTTGGTGGAGGTGTATTCTTTTAGACTTTTTTGTCTGGGAAAGTCCTTATTTTACTTTCCCTTTTGAATGACAGCCTTGCTGGATAGAGTATTCTTGGTCACAGGGCCTTTGTTTTTCATTGCTTAAAATATTTTTTGTTATTCCTTTCTGGCTTGTTGTGTTTCTGTTGCAAAATCAGCTGATATACTTATGGGAGCACCCTTGTGTGTTATTAGCTGTTTCTCTCTTGCTGCTTTTAGGACTCTCTCCTTGTCTTTGAAATCTGCCATTTTAATTATGATAGGTCTGAGAGTGGTGAGCAAATAAGTCTTAATGCAGGAAAACAACTGTTTAGACATGAAATAATGTCCCATTTTGGATTAACATGTGATAGAGCAAATAAGAGATGGATATAAGAGCTACTGTGTTCCAAGACAGGAAAAGAAGCCCTTATAATGTGAAGATTTGTTCCAGTACCAAAGGGAGGGTGGATCGATTAATAGCAAAGAATTGCACTATTGTTATTACGATTTATTATTATCATTGCAATGTAGTTGCATAGTAATTGCTCAGCTAAGCATCTGTATGCATTTCATGATGTTATTTCAGTCTCTTTAACCAATTAGCTTATTATAAAACACTTTGCAAGATAACTTCTTTTTTAAAATTTTATTATTGTTGTATTACATCCATCCCCTCTCTGTTCCCCTCCCAACCTCCCCATTCCCCCCAAAGTCAATCCCACCTGTTGTCAATGTCCATGGTTCATAATACTATGTTCTTGTCTAAACTGTTCCCCTTCCTTGCCTCTACCTCCCCCCTCCCCCCAACCCCTTTTCCCCTGACCACTGAAGGCCTATTCTCTGTATTCATATATTTGGTTCTGTTTTCCTTGTTCTCAGTTTTGTTCATTATTGTCCTGTAATGGGTGAGATCATACGGTATTTGTCCTTCACTGACTGGCTTATTTCACTAAGCATAATACTCTCCAGTTCCATCCATGTTGTTGCAAAGGGTACAAGTTCCTTCTTTCTTTCTGCTATATAGAATTCCATTGTGTAAATGGACCAAAGTTTTCTGATCCAACCATCCACTGATGGGCACTTAGGCTGTTTCCAGCATGTGGCTATTGTAAATAGTGCCACTATGAACATAGGTGTGCATAGGTTCTTATGAATTGGTGTTTCAGGATTCTTTGGGTATAGTCCAAGTAGTGGAATTGCTGGGTCAAAAGGCAGTTCCATTTTTAGTTTTTTAAGGAAACCCCATACTGTTTTCCACAGTGGCTGCACCAGCCTACATTCCCACCAACAGTGTATGAGGGTTCCCTTTGCCCCACATCCTCGCCAACACTTGTTCTTTGTTGATTTGCTGATGATTGCCATTCTGACAGGTGTGAGGTGGTATCTTAATGCAGTTTTAATTTGCATCTCTCTGATGACTAGCGATGTTGAGCATTATTTCATATGCCTCTGGGCCCTTTGTATATCTTCCTCAGTGAGTTGTCTGTTCAGGCCCTTTGACCATTTTTTAATTGGGCTGTCTGTCTCCCTGGTGTTGAGTCGCATTAGTTCTTTGTATATTTTGGAGATCACACCCTTGTCTGAGGTATCATTGGCAATTATGTTTTCCCATACACTTGGTTCCCTTTGAATTATGCTGATATTTTCTTCAGCTGAACAGAAACTTTTCAATGTGATGTAGTCCCATTTGTTGATTTGTTCTTTGATTTCCTTTGCCCTTGGTGAAGTATCAGTAAACATTTTTGCGTAGGATATCCAAAAGTTTACTGCCTATATTTTTCTCCAGGACCTTTATGGTGGCACTGCTTATGTTTAAATCCTTTATCCATCTTGAGTTTATTGTGGTGTATGGTGTAAGTTGGTGGTCTAGTTTTATCTTTTTGTATGTTGCTGTCCAGTTCTCCCAACACCATTTGTTGAAGAGACTGTTTTTACTCCATTGGATGTTCCTTCCCCCTTTGTCAAATATGAGTTGACCATAGTGTCCTGGGTTAATTTCTGGGCTCTCTATTCTGTTCCATTGATCTATATGTCTATTCTTATGCCAGTACCAGGCTATTTTGATGACAGTAGCCTTGTAGTATTGTTTGAAGTCCGGGATTGTGATTCCTCCTACCTTGTTCTTCTTTCTCAAGATTGTGGTGGCTATTTGTGGGCGTTTTTGGCTCCATATAAATTTTTGAAGTATTTTTTCTATTTCTGTGAAGTCTGTCATTGGTATTTTAATTGGGATTGCATTGAATCTGTAGATTGCTTT
>PVIW01018669.1:0-11149 GCA_004026585.1 Noctilio leporinus | reverse complement strand
ACAAATACTCCAAGACAGTACAAGAGAAGAAAAAAAGGCTGAACAAGACAGAAGAGGGGTTAAGAGAGCTGCAGGACAATATGAAACGTAACAACATCAGTATCATAGGGATACCAGAAGGAGAAGAGAAACAAGGAATGGAAAACCTGTTCAAAAAAGTCATGATAGAAAATTTCCCTAACATGATGAGTGAAAACATAAATCAGGTTCAGGAAGCACAGAGGGTCCCAATGAGGATCAACCCAAACACAACAACACCAAGGCACATTATTATTAAAATGGCGAATTTCAAAGACAAAGAGAGAATCCTAAAAGCATCAAGAGAGAAAAGACAAATAACATACAAAGGGGCTCCAATAAGGTTATCATATGATTATTCAACAGAAACAATTCAAGCCAGAAGGGAATGGCAAAAAGTATTTCAAGAAATGGTAAAAAAAAAAAAAAGGCCTGAAACCAAGAATACTCTAACCAGCAAGGCTCTCATTCAAGATAGAAGGAGAAATTAGGAGCTTCCCAGACAAAATAAGACTAAAAGAATACATCTCTACCAAACCAGCATGGCAAAAAATGCTAAAGGGTCTGCTATAAAAAGAAGTAAACAAATAAAATGAAGAAACAGAGAAAGCCAAAGAGGAATACAGACACAAAGGGAGAAAATGGCAATGAATAAGTATCAATCAATAATCACCTTAAATGTAAATGGATTAAATGCACCAATCAAAAGACATAGGGTAGCTGAATGGATGAGACAACATGACCATATATATGCTGTCTTCAAGAGACCCACCTCAGAACAAAAGATTGAAACAGATTGAGAGTGAAGGGATGGAAAACTATATATCAAGCAAATGGACATGAAAAAAAAAAAAAAGCTGGAGTAGCAATACTGATCTCAGATAAAATAGATTTTACACTGAAGGCCATAAAAAGGGACAAAGATGGACATTTCATAATACTTAAGGGAACAATCCATCAAGAAGAAATAACTCTGATCAACATATACACACGCAACATAGGAGCTCCAAAATATATAAGGAAAATCTTGGAAGACTAAGAAAGACACAGACAGCTGCACACTAATAGTAGGGAATTTAATACCCCACTATCAATAATGGACAGATCTTCCAAACAAAAAATCCCCCAAGATGTTGTGGCATTGAACAACACTCTAGAGGAAATGGACCTAACTGATGTATACAGAGTCTTTTACCCCAAAGAAGCCAAATACACATTCTTTTCAAATGCACACGGATCATTCTCCAAGATAGACCACATGGTATGTTGCAAGACAAGCCTCCGAAAATGCAGGAAACTTGAAATCATACAAAGTATCTTCTCAGATCACAATGGCTCGAAACTAGAAACCAAATTCAAGGGAAAAACCCAAAAAATCTCTAACTCATGGAGACTAAATAACATGCTTTAAGCAAAGAATGGGTTAACAATGAGATCAAAGATGAAATCAAAAAGTTCCTGGAAACAAATGACACTGAACACACAACAGCCCAAAACCTATGGGATACAGCAAAGGGAGTTCTCAGGGGGAAATCTATAGCAATACAGGCCTTCCAAAAAAAGGTTACAAGAAGTTTATAAAAACGACCTAACCACAAAGCTGCAAGAACTAGAAGAGCAACAACAAACAAAGCCCAGAGCAAGTAGAAGGAAGGAAATCATCAACATCAGAGCAGAACTAAATAACTCAGAGATTCAAACTACAATTTGATGAATTGACAGGACCAGGAGCTGGTTCTTTGAAAAAATAAACAAAATTGACAAGCCCTTATCCAGACTCATCAAGAAAAAGAGAGAGAGGACCCAAAGAAACCTAATCGGAACTGAAAGAGCGGAAATCACAACTGATACCTCAGAAATACAAAAGATTGTAAGAAATTATGACAAACAACTATATGACAAAATATATGCCAACCTGGATGAAATGAACACATTTATGGAAAGGTATAATCTACCAAAACTGAACCCAGAAGAAGCAGAAAGCCTGAATAGGCCAATAACAACTAATGAAATTAAAGAAGTAATCCAAAATCTCGCAAAGCACAAAAGCCCTCGTCCAGATGGCTACACAGGTGAATTTTACCAAACATTTAAAGAAGAACTAACTCCTATGCTCCGGAAACTATACCAAAAAAAAACAGGAAGCGAGAAGACTCCCAAACCCTTTCTATGAGGCCAATATTATTCTAATCCCAAAACTAGGGCAAGGTACAACTAAGAAAGAAAGCTACAGGCTAATATCGCTGATGAACATAGATGCTAAAATTCTCAACAAAATATTGGCCAGTCAGATTCAGCAGTATATTACCAACGTCATGCACCATGATCAAGTGGGCTTCATCCCAGGGATGCAAGGATGGTACAACATTCGTAAATCAAAAATGTAATACACCACATCAACAAATTGAAAGATAAAAACCATATGATCATATCAATAGATGCTGAAAAAGCATTTGATAAAGTGCAGCAACCATTTGTGATAAAAAACCCTCAGCAAAATGGGAATAGAGGGAGCACACCTCAATATCATAAAGGCCATCTATGAGAAACCTGAAGCCAACATCTTACTTAATGGACAAAAACTGAAAGCTTTCCCCCTAAGATCAGGAAAGAGACAAGGCTGTCCACTTTCTCCACTTCTATTCAACATTGTCTTGGAAGTTCTAGCTATAGCCATCAGAGAAGAAAAAGGAATCAAAGGTATCCAAATTGGAAAGGAGGAAGTCAAACTGTCATTATTTGCAGATGATATGATAGTGTACATACAAAACCCGATGGTCTCCACCAAAAACTTACTCTACCTAATAAGCATATTTAGCAAAATTGCTGTGTTTAAAGTCAATATCCAGAAATCAAAAGCATTTTTGTATACCGATAATGAAACAACATAAATAGAATTGAAAAAACAAGTCCCATTTACCATAGTAACAAGAAAAATAAAGTACCTAGGAATCAACTTAACTAAGGAGGTAATAGATCTGTACTCAGGAAACTACAGAACAATGAAGAAAGAAATCAAGGAAGACACAAATGAATGGAAACATATACCATGTTCGTGGATGGGAAGAATTAACACCATTAAAATGTCCATACTACCCAAAGCAATCTACATATTCAATGCAGTCCCAATTAAAATACCAATGACAGACTTCACAGAAGTAGAAAAATACTTCAAAAATTTATATGGAGCCAAAAATGCCCACAAATAGCCACCGCAATCTTGAGAAAGAAGAACAACATAGGAGGAATCACAATACCAGTCTTCAAACAATGCTGGAAGGCTACTGTCATCAAAACAGCATGGTACTGGCATAAGAATAGACATACAGGTAAATGGAACAGAACAGAGAGCCCAGAAATTAACCCAGGACTCTGGTCATCTAATATTTGACAAAGGGGGAAGGAACATCCAATGGAGTAAAAACAGTCTCTTCAACAAATGGTGTTGGGAGAACTGGACAGCAACATGCAAAAAGATAAAACTAGATCACCAGCTTACACCATACACCAAAATAAACTCATGATGGATAAAGGATTTAAACATAAGCAGTGCCACCATAAAGGTCCTGGAGAAAAATATAGGCAGTAAACTTTCGGATATCCTACGCAAAAATATGTTTACTAATACCTCACCAAGGGCAAAGGATTTAAAAGAACGAATCAACAAATGGGACTATATCAAATTGAAAAATTTCTGTTCAGCTAAAGAAAATATCAGCAAAATTCAAAAGGAACCAACTGTATGGGAAAACATAATTGCCAATGATACCTCAGACAAGGGTCTGATCTCCAAAATATATAAAGAAATAATGTAACTCAATGCCAGGGAGACAGACAGCCCAATTAAAAAATGGGCAAAGGACCTGAACAGACAACTCACTGAGGAAGATATACAAAGGGCCCAGAGGCATATGAAAGAATGCTCAACATCACTAGTCATCAGAGAGATGCAAATTAAAACCACAATAAGATACCACCTCTCACCTGTCGGAATGGCAACCATCAACAAATCAACAAACAATTGTTGGTGAGGATGCGGGGCAAAGGGAACCCTCCTACACTGTTGGTGGGAATGTAGGCTGGTGCAGCCACTGTGGAAAACAGTATGGGGTTTCCTTAAAAAACTGAAAATGGAACTGCCTTTTGATCCAGCAATTCCACTACTTGGGCTATACCCAAAGAATCCTGAAACACCAATTCATAAGAACCTATGCACACCTATGTTCATAGTGGCACTGTTTACAATATCCAAGTGCTGGAAACAGCCTAAGTGCCCATCAGTGGATGATTGGATCAAAATCTTTGGTACATTTACACAATGAAATTCTATATAGCAGAAAGAAAGAAGGAACTTGTACCCTTTGCAACAACATGGATGGAACTGGAGGGTATTATGCTTAGTGAAATATGCCAGTCAGTGAAGGATAAATATCATATGATCTCACCCATTATGGGACAATAATGAGCAACACTAACAACGAGCAAAACAGAACCAAGTATATGAATACAAGGAATAGACCTTCAGTGGTCAGGGGGAAAGAGGTTGGGGGGAGTGGGGAGGGGGAAGGCAGAGGCAATAAAGGGGAGCAGCTTAGACAAGAACCTAGTATAAAGGAATCATGGACATGGACAACAGGTGGGATTGACTTTGGGGGCAATGGGTGCGTTGCAATGGGGACAGAGGGGAGCAAAAAGGGATGAATGTAATACAACATCACTAAAATTAAAAAAAGAGAAAATTAAACAAATTCAAACAGTTAAAAAAAAAAAAAAAAAAGGAACAGGGGTGTATGGAACTGGAGAGGATTATCCTTATTGAAATAAGCCAGTTAATGAAAGACAAATACCATATGATCTCACCGGTTATAGGACAATAATGAATTAAACAACCAAACAAGCAAAACAGAACCAGATACATGAATATAATGAATATACCTTCAGTGGGCAGAAGGGAGGGGGTTAAGGGGAGAAGGAGGCAGTTTAGTCAAGGACCTAGTATGGAAGTACCATGCATATAGACAACAAGTGGGATTGACTTTGTTGGTGAATTATTGGTTGGGAAAGGGGACAGAGGGCAATAAAAAGGTGATGGATGTAATACAGCAATAAAATTAAATTTTAAAAAAAGTAAAAATAGGGGTTCTGGGACATCAAAATGTAGTAAATGAAAACTTCAAAAGCAAATTTGATGGATACATTGAATGACACAAACAAAAATTTTATTAGCAAGGCAAAAAAAAAAAAAAAATCAGCGAAATAAAAAGGGAACCAACCATATGGGAAAACATATCTGCCATGATACCTCAGACAAGGGTTTGATCTCCAAAATATATTAAAAACTCGGAGAAAGGAAAAATGGCAACTGAGTAGAGAGCAGTGCTGATGGCATTCTCAAGTGCCAGAGCAGCTGGAAGACAGGAGAGGGAGCACAAGATGTCTGCAGGTCCCTAAGAATTGGAGCGGTCAGCATCTAGATTCAGGGGAGCAAAGCCCAGAGGCTGCAGAGACCTACAAGAGAGCAGGTGATACAGTTCCAAATAGGCTGGAGGGCCAAGGTTGGCTCTGGGCAGTGGCAGCTCTACCCAGAAGGGCATCTTTAACTGAAGACAGCTCCAGGCTCCCTGGAGACTAGAAATCTGAGCAGTGAAGTGTGGACAGTGAGGCCAAATGCCAAAGGTAATGAGGAATTGAACTCCTGCAGGGGAGAGACTGTGTGAGAGCCTACCTCCAGCCACAGAGAGAGGAAGCTCCACTGGGCCAAAGGTGAAGGAGAAGAGACCTATAGGGAGCAGGAGTGGGGGAGCGTGGAAGTGCACTGGTCGGAGCAGCAAGAGGGCACAAAATGGTGCCACTGTGCCACCGGGCAAACAGCAGCTTAAAGCCCCTGCAAGAGGATAGGCCCAACCCCTCACACCGACACCGGGCCCCAAGGCTTCCACGGAAACTCCAAACTGCAAGCCAGGAACTTGCAGCTGGTGCAACTGGCGTGCCCATTGCAGGCAACAAAGGCTGTGCTGCAGACACTCTGGGTAGCTAGGCAAGCATCACAGAGGCAGCAGTGAAAAACTCCTCAAAGAGCTGGACTTCTTGGGAAGTTTAGCCCTCCCCCCAGGGAGCCAGGCACTGTTAGCGAACAGGGGCTACCTCCTTCGGGAGCTGCAGGAGCAGGGCCAGTCATCACAGGGGCAAGCGGGTTGCAGGCCACCCTGCAGTGGAGCCAGGTGCCCATCACACACAGGAACCTCTTCTAGGAGCTGGAGGGAGAGAAGCAGTCATAGACACCACAGAAGCACCCTGTTGGCCTTCCCACAGAAACAGAGAAGGGAGGGCCCCAAAACACCAGCAGAGCAGAAACCCAGCTAGGCTACTGGAGGCCCAGCCTATCTGGGGGCTGACAATCAGAATCAAACCTGACTGTGACAACCATAGGCCCTGCCACTTCAAGACTACACAGCTAGACTGTAGAATGCAGAGACTTGACCATGAGACAAAGATAGACTCAGGAAATGGATCACTGCTAATCTCAAGCACCTGAGTTACACCTATAGCTACATGAACTATTAATCCCTAACATATCCTTTTCAAAAGTTATTTCCAAGCCTCACAATTAGTGCATTTTAAGTAAATACTGTTTATACCATAGGGTATCCCAACTCACATATTTTTACTCCTCCCCTATCTCAATCCACCTAAATACCCAAGATCTTCCCCTGCTCTTGATTTAAAGTCTACTCACTCTCTGGCTACAATGCATTCCCAGTCCTCAATCTAAGTATCTTCCCCTCCCCAGCCACCTAAACCCCTTCTTTACCATTTATTTATTTATCTGCTAAAAGCCAACAGGTCCTGGCTTCACCTGGACAAATAAGGGATCATTAAAGGTGAACAGCAACCTAAACCCTATCTTTATTATTTATTATTATTATTCTGCTAAAAGCCCACAGGTCCTGGCTCCACCTGGACCAATCAGAGATCATTAAGGGTGAACAGGGAGGTAGATGCAGCAACTATATATATATAGCAACTATATATATATATATATATATATATATATATATATATATATATATATAGGCTTACACTGTTCACTCGTACTTGAGGCTTTCTGATTCTCCCTCTCCTCATTTCTATAGAATAGAAAAGTTGGTTTTCTCTCTCATATCCCTGCTACCTTTGCTCCTCCTCAGCACCCTTCAAAACTATCTACTATCAATTTAATCGTTTTTCCCCTTGTACAACAACAGTCTTAATATATCTACATCCCTATTAAGACTGGCTTAGTGGCAGCTGAGGGTGTGATGAAGAGCGGGGGTTACCTTGGAGGGTATAGGTATATAGTTATGTTCATAGGCGGTTGAAAGGGGAAGTAAAACAGAAAGATATCTCTGAAGGTATGGCTTTTTGCCTGGACTGGTGGTTCTGTTTTAGGAGCAGCTCAAAAACAGTGTATGAGAAAGGATAGAAGGAGTGTCTCGCAATCAGCCAACTGGAAGGAAAGGAGCAACATACACAACCAATCCAGACTACAACCAGACAGCCCAAGTTAATAACATAAAGGCCACCCCAACAGCAATAAGTGGAGAAAATCTAGCAGACAGCAACACTGAAATCCACAAATCTCCCAACACAGAGGGTGTTCAACTAAGGCAAGGAAGCAAAGGAGATTAATCCAAAGGGAGGGGGGAGCAAAAACAGACAGCCAAAATGGGGGGAAAATAAAGAATCAATCTATCACCAAAAGGAAAGAAAAAATCCCCAGAAGGATCACCAAATGAAACAGAGGCACACAACCTATCAGATATGGAATTCAAAAGAATGATGATAGAGAAGCTCAATGAGCTCAGCCTGCTCAAAGAAAACTATAAACAACTCCAGGGAAGTTACAAGGAACTTACTGAGAGCTACATCAGCATCAAAAAGAACTAAGAAACTATCAGTAAGAGCCAGGAGGAAATGAATACAATTTCTGAATTGAAGAATACAGTAGAAGGAAACAACAGTAGGCTAGAGGAAGCAGAGGATTGGATCAGCGAGTTGGAGGGTAATGTAGACAAATACTCCAAGACAGTAAAAGAGAATCAAAAAAGGCTGAACAAGATTGAAGAGGTATTAAGAGAGCTGCATAACAACGTGAAACTTAATAACAACCATATCATAGGGATACCGGAAGGAGAAGAGAAACAAGGAATGGAAAACCTATTCAAAAAAGTCATGATTGAATATTTCCCTAACATGATGAGTGAAAACATTACTCAAGTTCAGGAATCACAGAGGGTCTCAATGAAGATCAACCCAAACAGACCAAGACCTAGGCACATTATAATTAAAATAGCAAATCTCAAAGACGTAGAGAGAATCCTAAAAGCATCAAGAGAGAAACGACAAATAACATATAAGAGGGTCCAATAGGGCTATCAAATGATTACTCAACAGAAACAATTCAAGCCAGAAGGGAATGGAAAAAAGTATTTCAAGTAATGGTAAAGGCCTGCAACCAAGAATACTCTACCCAGCAAGGCTCTCATTCAAGACGGAAGGAGAAGTAAGGAGTTTCCCAACAAAAGAAGACTAAAAGAACACATCTCTACCAGACCAGCATTGCAAGAAAGGCTAAAGGGTCTGCTTTAAGAAAATAAATCAATAAAATGAAGAAACAGAAACACCTAAAAAGGAATCCAGGAGAGAGGGAAGATGGCGACAGAGTAGAGAGCAGTGCTGATGGTGTTCTCGAGTACCAAAGCAGCTAGAGGACAAGATAGGGAGCGTGAGACGTCTTCAGGACCCTAGAATTTGGAACGGGCAGCACCTGGACACAGGGGAGCACAGCCCAGAGGCAGAGGAGACCAATGGGACAGTAGGTGAGGCATCCCCGACCGACCAGCTGGCGGGCCGAGGTTGGCTCTGGGCAGGGGAGGCTCTGCCCAGAGAGGTGCATTTGACCGAGGCCAGCTGCAGGCTCCCTGGCAACTGGAAGTCTCAACAGTGAAGTGCGGACAGTGAGGGCAAATGCTGTAGGGAACGCGGAATTGAACTCCTGCAGGGGAGGGACTGTGTGAGAGACTCACTCCGGCAAAAGGGAGAGGAGGCTCCACGCAGGGTTAGAGGCAGAGGAGAAGAGTCCTGCGGGAAGCTGGAGTGGGGGAGCGGGAAGTGCACCCGCCTGGCGGCGAGAGGGCCAAAAAGGGTGCTGCTGGGCCACAGGGAAACAGCAGCTAGAAGCCCCTGCGAGGGGGGGGGCCGAGCCCTGTGCAGCCACACAGGCCCCCAGGCTCCCCGGGAAACTCCAAACAGCGAGCCTGAACTAGTTGCAGGGGTAACTGACCCGCCATTGCCAGAGACAAAGGCCGCACCGCCCATGCCTGGGAGGGGCTCATCACAGAGGCTGCGTAAAGGACTCCTAGGAGAGCTGGTTGGCTTGGAGGAGTGGTGCCCACCCCGGAAGGGCAGGACAGTGTAGGCGGACCCCTGACAGTGTTGACTGACAGGCCAGGCCTCCTCCTGGAACTGCGGGGGTGGGGCCAGTCCTCACAGGGACCAGCGAAGTTGCAGGCTGCCCTGCAGGGGTGCTGGGTGCTCGTCCTGGACAGGAACCTCCACCACCCTGCGGGCTCCAGAACACCAGCAGCCCTAAAACCCAGCCAGGCTGTGGAAGGCCCAGCCTACCTAGCGGCGGACACTCAGAATCAGCCCTACTGTGACAATCAGAGGCCCTGCCATGCGCCAAGACCGGCTAGAATATAGACTATAGACTGTAAAGTCCTGACCAAGAAAAAGAGGCAGCATCAGGAAAGGGATTGCTGCCAATCTGAAGCACCTGAATTGTACCGAGAGCAATATGAACTATTAATCCCCAACATATCCTTTGTAAAAGTTACTTCTCACATATTCTTAATCCCCACCATACCTCAATCCACCTAAATACCCAAGACCCTCTCCCTACTCTCGAATTAAAGTCTACTCACTCTGTGGCTATAACGCATTCCCAGTCCTCAATCTAAGTATTCCTCCCTTCCCCAGCCTTTCTAAACCCTTTATTCTTTTCTTCCTTCCTTTTTTTTTTTTTTTTTAATTTTTCTTTTCCTTTTGTTCCTGGTAAAGCCCACAGGTTCTGGCTCCACCTGGACCAATCAGAAATAATAAAGGGGGCACACACAGCTAAAACCTTTCTTTATTAATATTGATTTCTCTTTGTCTTGTGACTTCCTCCCCCGATCCTTTTCTTTCTTTCTTTCTTTCTTTCTTTCTCCTTTCTTTTCTCCCTGATAAAACCCACTGGTCCTGGCTCCACCTGGACCAAACAGCGACCATAAAGGGTGAACAGACACCTAAACCTTTTCTTTATTCATATTGATTTCTCTTTCTCTTGTGACTTTCTCCCTTTTTTTCTTTCTTTCTTTTATTTTTTCCTGTGCTAAAAGCCCTCAGATCCAGGCTCCATCTGGACCAGACAGGGATTATTAACGGTGAACAGCCATCTAAACTCTTTCTTCTTATTATTATTATCATTATTATTTCTTTTTTCCTTTTGCAATTTTTTTTTTTTTTGGTTTAGTTTGGTTTGCTTTGGTATTTTGTTTTAGTTTTTTTTTTTGTTTGTTTTTGTTTTTGTTTTTTGTTTTTTTGTTTTTGCTTCTGCTAAAAGCCCACAGGCCCAGAATACAACCAGACAACCCAAATAAAAGACACACCAAGAACAGCAAGTGGACAAAATCTGGGAGATGGCAACATTGAACTCCACAAATCTCCTATCACAGAACGGTGCTCAACTAAGGCAAGGAAGCAAAGCAGGTTAACCCAAGGAAAGAACAATAATAAATAAATAAATAAATAAATAAATAAATAAATAAAGAGCAAGCAAAAACAGACATCCAAAATGGGGAAAAAAATAATCAGTCCATCACCAAAAGGAAAGGAAGAATCCCCAGAAAGAACACAAAATGGAACAGATGCACCTGGAATATCAGATAAGGAATTCAAAAACATGATGATAGAGAAGCTCAGTGAGCTCAGCCACACCAAAGAAAACTGTAAACAACTCCAGGAGAACTACAAAACACTCCAGGGAAATTATAAAATACTCCAGGGAAATTACAAAGAACTCTAGGGAAATGAGAAAGAACTCCAGGGAAAT
>PVIW01018668.1:0-11155 GCA_004026585.1 Noctilio leporinus | reverse complement strand
GTTGTTAGTTTTGTTCATTATTGTCCCGTAAGAGGTGAGATCATATGATATTTGTCCTTCACTGACTGGCTTATTTCACTAAGCATAATACTCTCCAGTTCCATCCATGTTGTTGCAAAGGGTACAAGTTCCTTCTTTCTTTCTGCTACATAGAATTCCATTGTGTATATGTACCGAAGTTTTTTGATCCAATCATCCACTGATGGGCACTTAGGCTGTTTCCAGTACTTGGCTATTGTAAATAGTGCCGCTATGAACATAGGTGTGCATAGGTTCTTATGAATTGGTGTTTCAGGATTCTTTGGGTATAGTCCAAGTAGTGGAATGAGAGTTTTGATGGGTAGAGTATTCTCAGTTGCTGGCCTTTGTTTTTCATTGCTTAAAATATTTTTTTGCCATTTTCTTCTGGCTTGTATTGTTTGTGTTGAGAAATCAGCTGATAACCTTATTGGAGCCCCCTTGTATGTTATTAGCTGTTTCTCTCTTGCTGCTCTTAGGATACTGTCCTTGTCTTTGAAATTTGTCATTTTAATTATGATATGTCTTGGAGTGGGCCTGTTTAAGTTCACCTTCTTTGAATCCTCTGTGCTTCCTGAGCTTGCATAACATTTTCTCTCCTCAAGTTAGGGAAGTTTTTTGTCATTACTTTTTCAAACAGGTTTTCTATCCCTTCCTCCTCTTCTCTTTTTGGTATCCCTATGATACGGATGCTATTACATTTCATGTTGTCTTGAGGCTCTCTTAAAACCTCTTCATTCTTTTTCAGTCTTTTTTCATTTTGTTGCACTGCCTGGGAATTTTTTTCTACATTGACCTCCAGTTCAATGACCTGATCTTCAGCTTTCTCTAGCCTGCTTTGGTTCATTTTACTGTGTTTTTCAGTTCAGAAATTGTATTCTTTATTTCCTCTTGGCTCTTATTGATGGTTTCTATATCATTTTTAATGCTGGTGTAGTTCTCAGTAAGTTCCTTATTGCTTCCCTGGAGTTCTTTGAAGTTCTCCTGGAGTTTTTTATAGTTCTCCTGGAGTTGTTCATAGTTTTCTTTGAAGTTGTTGAGCTCATTAAGCTTCTCTATCATCATTATTTTCAATTATATGTCTGATAATGTGCTTTCCTCTATTTCATGTTGCACACTCCTTTCCTTTTGCTTTGTCTCCCCATTTTAGATGACTCTTGTTTATTTCTGCATCTTGGATTGGTCTGCTTTTGACTTACTGTCTTAGTGGTGTGACCTTCTGTGGTATAGAGGTGCATGTTTTTTACTTTGTGGCTCTGTGCTTAGCTCATGTCCCAGTCTGGGCCTACTCAGCCAGTTGGAGACTACCAGAGATTCAGTGGGCTTTTTTCTCATTTAGGTGTTAATCCAATCAGCCCATGAATAGTGGTCAGTTTTAGTCCCCTGTGGTGAGGCAGATTAATTCAACAGTTAATCTAATCAACCTGTGATCTGAGGTCAGTTTTAGGCTCTGCTGGGTGAGGTGGATTAATTCCTATGGGTGAGGCTGTGTCTTCCCCTCGGGCTACTGCCCTTTCCAGAAGGGTGGTCTGCCATCTTTATGAGGGATGGGTTAGCACTGGTTGCTCCCTCAACTCTCCCCCTAAAGCCGCTGATCTAAACTTTCCCCAAGCATCTTTAGTCCACTCTGCCCTTTCTCTGCTAGAGCCCAGGGTAGGTGGGTGCCACTGTATTTTCGTATGTGGTCCCTTTAAGAACTCAGTCTTTCTGTCAAGCTGGCTAAACCTGGCGGCTTTTTGCTTTTCGCAGCTGGGTGTTATTTTAATCTCAGCTTTATTGCTGTAGGCTGGGAAGCCTAGTTGGAGGTTTAGATCCCATCCTTCTCAGGTAGAACCCCCAGCTGCTGAGATGTTTCTTCATCCCTTCAGTTGCCGAATGTGGAAGCCCCAACAGCCCTCTCTCATCTCCACACTTCCTACCAGTCATGTTCAAATGAATCAGCCTTTTCTATTCTGTCCTTGGTAATAAGGCTTCTCTCCACCTGGTGTTCTTTTGGTTATTTTGGATGATTTCTCCCCAATTAAATTGTAATTCCAGTTTGGTATTGGGAGGTGATTGGTGTAGCTTCACTTACTCCTCTGCCATCTTGGTTCTCTCTGGATTGATATGTTCTTTAGAAAAGTTTACCACTAAACAAAAATATCCTGATAATAATTATAAGGTGGCAACAGTCTGAAGGTGATTTAACAAATTATAAACACTGTTGCAATGTGGCCAATTGATTTTATTTCTTGATATTTAAAAAGTCCCCAGGACTTCAAAGAGATGTTTTGATAGTGCCTTGGCGTATCCTGAGGAATTGTGAAGTTTTCTTAAGAGAAGAATTATAAAGACCATGAGAAAAAAAAGGAAGTAAAGAAAGAATGAACAGTTGTTCAGGAATGAAAATTTTTGTATTTTGAGTTATTTTCAATTTAGAACGTGGAAATCCATTGTACAATACTTTTTACATTGATTTCTTATTGTATTTTCCATTACCATTTATCTCCCCTATATCTTCCATCTCCACCCAGCCATCCCCCTGAAAATCCACATTGTAATATAGGAATTAAAGTTCTGTTTATTATGTTATATATTATTATATTATTTTGATTAACCTCTTAATGTGGTATATCAATGAAAATAGCAAGATTTTTATTATAATAACATTTTGTAAATACCATTTTTAATTCATGTTAACAGAAATATGACCATTTAGAGGTGGAAGTGTTGGTGTTCTGCTCCTACCTTAGTCTCACTGTGTTTCCTATTCTGAAAAATATATTCCTTGCTATCAAACTTCTCAGCAATGTGATAAGTACACCCTAGACAGTATAAGTTAAAGAATAATTTGGAAAGTGCAGTAATAGGATTGTCTGAAAATAATTTGAAAGGGGTTAGGAGGTAAGATCATAGCTACAGAAAAACAGCTTTGGGCCAGAGACAGCATGTGTCACTACTGTGCCAATAATTAAGAATATTTGGGGCAGCAGAAATGATCACCATTATTATTCTTTCACCATTGTTCTCATAGCCATATAGTATAAAGGGGATGCTTGCTTTTTACAACACTCTTTCCCATAAGACATTTCAAATACTCTATAAAAAAGCAATGGTCTTCTTTGAAATTGGATAAACATAAATAAATAAAAGATGGATCTCAGTGTTGACAAGCCATGGGCCCATGAGAGTGATAGCTTAATCTCCAGTGCAAGTATTTAAATCAGTTCTTTATCTCTTGAATTGTTTGATTACACCCTAGGTTGAAAGTTTTATTCCCAATGCAGACAACTCAAGGAGCATTTTATTATTAGTATCTTGCATGATAAACTTGAAATAATTAGTAAAAATGTTTCGGAATAATTGCTATCCTTACTTACCTCTACTATATCCATTCTTCCATTTGATTGGGCATTCCTGAATCATTTCTGAGCTAGAATTTCTAGTGTCCAATACATCTGTTTGCTAATATGCTGACTGACTGCACAGCCATTTCTTGCAAATATGTAAAAGGTACTATAGAGTTAAATATTTAGGGTTATAATACATGTAAAGCTTAATACCTAAAGCTGACATTTTCTGATATGAATATTAAAACCCTTGCTATAATGACTTGGTCATATTCACAGAGCTAGATAGAGTCTGTCAAAGCACATTGAACAAATCCGTCAGAATTGTAAGGTAAAATAAACTTCATCAATTTGGTACGTGGGAAGTAAAGAAAAATCAGCATTATGGCAGAATATCAAAATACACTAGATTTCTTTTGTATGACAGTTCATATAAATAAATATTTATATTGCATAAAGTAAAATATACCAGTAGTAATAGCTTGTTCATTTATTTCTCCAGAAATGTAGCTCATTTTACTAAGTGGAACTAGAAGATACAGATGAATATAATGTAAAATATACTGGTCAGGACCCCACTGACTGTGAATATTAACTTTGCCTACTATATGGACAGTTCAGTTTTAATCCCATAAAAACCTCATGAATTTCCTGAGGCTCAAGAGGAGTCTAAGGTAGATCATTTGTTCCCAGCCCTGGGATACTATAACTCTCTAGAAGACAAAATCTTCATTTATTTTAAATATATATACATATTATTCTTAGGGGCAAATTTAATGCATTTATTGTATCAGTTTACTAACTACAAGTAATTTAAAGTATTTTATGCTTTTTTAAAAAATTGTTTTAAAATTTTTTATTGTTGTTGTATTACATCCATCCCCTTTTTGCTCCCCTCTGTCCCCCTCCCCACCCACCCATTTTTTAAAGTTATTTAAAGTTTACATTTTCTATTTTATTTTGCATGTACCTAAGGCATTAGATGTACATTATATAGTTAGTCATTGCTTATCAATTAAATTTTTAAAGTTAAGTTTATATGAAAATTCAAAGGACATAGAATAGTCAAGCATTTTTGCATAAAATGAATAAAATAGGAGGATGACACTCTCTGATTTCAAGACTTATTATAATGGTACAGTATTTAAGGCAGTAAGCAATTGGCATATAAACCAGCAAATAGATCAGTGGAACCAAACAGAATAAAGATTCCATATTCATTCTTACATATGTATAGACACCTAAATTTTGACAGAAAAAAAAAAATGTTTAAAGGTACTGCAGTAGCTGGAACAATTGATATTCACATATAAATATCCATATTTCATACAATGTAGGAAAAAATAACTCAAAATGATTCATAAATGGAAAGTGACTTCAGAGGAATTATGGCATGAGAGATCCCCTTGCACTCTCCCCTTGAAATTTCAACAATTTAAACAGCTATACTCAAACAAAGAATTTCCCACTCAACACTCAAACACATCTGAGAAGTTCACACATTGAAAGATCTAAAGATGGATGAGTGGGAGTGAACCAGGGAAGTGAGAAGGAAGAAGAGCCCAAACAAGCCATGGACAAAGACCTGCAGCTGGGAGTTCATTGTGGGGCTCAGACAAGAGAGGGGAGGAATCAGGTTATAGCTGGCACTCTCTTCAGCTGGGAAGAGCAAAGAAATTTTGTAAGCATACCTGAAGGTATGGGCAATACTAGCTGCTGCTGAACCCAGTGATGCAGACAGAAACAAAGTACAGATATACAGCCATAGTTGTCTGGCAGTCAGCATTCCAGACAGAGAAACAGAGCCAGGGAGCTTGGCTACCTTCCATTAACCTCCTAGAGCTCGCCTCTCTTTGCCCTTCATATCAGTTTGCAGAGCACATTATCTGCAATCCCAAGAACTAGTACTATAGAAACACTATTTTTCCCTGAGAAAATTGTGTGACTAATCTCAGGGCCAGGTGGAGGTGCACAGGGGATGCTGTTGAAGTTTGCTGGTCATTATTGCTGGAAAGGCAAAGCAACAAAGAAGGTGGTCATGTTTCCCCTGCTCACCCTATCCCCTACTGCACTGCCAGTAGGGTCCAGCTGTGAGATTTCACAGATTTGGAGCCCCTTTGCCCACTGTGTTCCCCTGTGGAGTTGGTTCCCTGGGACCATGGTGACTGGCTCACAAGAAAAGTGTGTATCTTCCCAGGAAACACAGAACATTTTTCACCATTGTGCAGAGGTCCTAAAAGCCAGAGAAATGCAACGGAGCTAACAAAAAACAAACAAACAAAAACAATAAAAAACAAACCTAGTGATTCAGCTCCACCTACAGAAAACAAAAGACTTCCTATCAATCTACTAGAGAGGTGTCAGTCATACATACGTAGATGCCTAGACATAGAAGTAATCCATCAAATGCTATTAATAACCAAGGTAAAAAGGCAATGCAAATAAAATTTTAAATCTCCAGAAAATACATCTAAAGGCATGGGATTATGTGATTTAAATGACAGAGGATTCAAGATTACAATTCTAAAAAATCTCAATGAAATTCAAGAAAACAGATATGCAGTTTAATGAACTCAGAAATAAATCAATGAACAAAATGAGATTACTAAAGAGATTTAAACTTTATAAGAACCAACTGCAGAAATTCTGGAGTTGAAGAACTCAATAAAAGAGATATAAACTAGTAAGCACAGGAAATAAAGATGACCAGGTGGAGGAAAGAACATGTGACACCAAAGACAGAAATCTAAAAAAGACTTGAGAATTATAAAAAGTGAAAAAATCTTTACTAGAACCACCTAACTCCATCAGAAAGAGCAAAATAAAAACAATATGCATACCAGAAGAAGAAGAGATAAAGAAGGAAACAGAGACTTTAAACAGTTCCTGAAAAATTCTCAAACCTATGGAAAGAGCTAGATCCTCAAAACCAAAAAAACAAAAAGAATATCTAATTATCTTGATCTTAAAAGGCCTCCCCCAAGGTACATTGTATTAAAACTGTCAAAAATTAATGACCAAGAACTCTCAAGGCAGCCAGGTAAAAGAAAATAACCTATAAAAGAAAGCCTATTAGGTTATCATCAAACTCCTCAGCAGAAACTAAATATATGAGGAATGGTAACAAATATTTAGACTACTGAAAGAAAAAAAATTACCAGCTGAGAATAATATATCCAGCAAAGTTATTCTTTAATATGAAGGAGAAATAAAGACTTTTCCAAATATACAGAAGCTAAGAAATTTTATTACTAGAAGACCTTGATTGCAGGAAATACTCAACAAGGTTATTCTACCTGAAACAAAGAATAAAAAGTCACAAAACTATGATGACCAGCCCCTTCTCTGCCTCGTGCTCTAGCGCTCTCTCTCTCTCTCTCTCTCTCTCTCTCTCTCTCACACACACACACACACACACACACATAAAACAAAACAAACAAAAAAACCTCACAGGATAAATAGGGATGATTGTGAGAACATAAATATAAAAGGGAGGGAGGTAAGTGTCTGAATTTGCAAAGGGTAGTGGAAATTATATGCATTAAAATGCAAAAACACTACTGTATATATATAAATGTCATTAGAATATACTTAATGGTAACCACACAAAGAAACCTAAAAGTGAGGCTCATGGTTTAAAAAGAGGAAACAGAAAAATAAAATATGGAATACCACCAAATAAAAACAATAGTAACACAAAGGAAAATAACCAATGGAGGCACAGGGCTACCAGAAAACAAAAGATTAAATGGCTATTGTAAATCCTCATACATTAATAATTACTCTCAGTGAATTCACCCATAAAAAGGCACAATGAAACATAGTGGATTAAAAAACAAAACAAAACAATAACAAACAAACAAACAAAAAAACAACCTTCAGCAGATACATCTAGGCTCCAAAGACAAAGATGGACTCAAACTAGAAGAGTGGAAAATAATTGCTCAAGCAGATAGCATCCACAGAGAAGCAGGTATAACCATTCTTATATCTGACAAAATAGACTTCAAGAAAACAAAGGTAACAAGAGACCAAAATGGATATTTTATAATGATAAAGGAGACACTACATCAAGAAGATATAACACAACTCAATATATATGAACCTAGTAAGAGAACACTGGCATATATAATGCAACTATTGACAGAACTAATGGGAGAAACTGGCAAAAACACAATCATAGTAGGAGACCTAAATACTTCATTGACAGCTCTAGATAGATCATCCAAACAGAAAATCAGTACATAAATATAGGTCCTAAATAATACACTAGACCAAATGGACATAATTGACATTTAAAGAGCCTTTCATCCAAGAACATTAGATTATACATTCTTTTCCAGTGCACATGGAATATTCTCAAGAATAGACCATATGTTGAGATATAAAACTAGCCTAAACAAATTTTTAAATAGCAGGTATATTCTCTGACCACACTGCTTTGACAAACATCAGTGTAGTGATGGCCAGAAGGAAGGTGGTCAGGAGGTGGACAAAGGCAGGGAAGAGGAGGGAGGATAGACATTTGTAACAGGGTAAACAATAAAAAATTCAAAAATCATGTGAAAGGTAATGAAGTATCTAAAGTTATGTAGTAGATTTTGAGAAATATGATAATTTAAAGTATTTGTAATTCATATTCTTTGGTTGAGAGATCGAATTATATTTGCATTAAACTTCTAGAAACAGAATCACAAAGTGGACATAGCATGCTCATTCTCCTCACTCTGTATAACCTTCTGATACTGAATCATACAGAACTGGAAAATATAAATAGGCTGATAAACAGTGAGAAAATTAAACAATCATTAAAAACCTACCCCAAAATAGAAGTTGAAGACATGATAGCTTCACTAATGAATTGTACAAAACATTAAAAGATTTGATACCTATTTTCAAATACCCCAAAAATTGAAGAATAGGCAATACTTTCTGCCATATTTAATGAGACCAACATAACTGATACCAAAACCTGGAAAAATAGAAAAAGAAGAAGGAAACTACCTATAGACTCCACTATAAACAATTAGAAAAAGTAAACAAATATAGTTACATTTCAGGATATAAAATTAATACATAGCCCAGGCTGGTGGCATAGTGGATAAGGCACTAACCTGGGAACCCAGAGGTCACTGGTTTGATTCCCCAGCCAGGACACATAACCAGGTTGCAAGCCAGGTCTCCAGCTAGATCCATAGCTGGAGGCAGGTGAAAGGCAACCATACATTGATGTTTCTCTCCCTCTCTGCCTCTCTCTCTTCCCCTCTCTCTAAAAATAATAAATAAAATATTTTTTTAAAAATCCACTGCATTCTTGTATACTAACAATTAAATTTCAGGAAAAGAAATGAAAAAACAATTTCTTTTAATTGCAACCAAATAAATTATCTAGGCATAAACTTAACAAAGAACCTATATACTAAAAATTACAAGGTATTATTAAAAGAGTTTGAACACTGGCTTGTATGGTTCAGAGGGTTGGATGCCAGCTTGCAAACTGAAATGTTGCTGGTTTGAAACCGAGTCAGGTCACATGCCTGTGCTGTGGGCCGGGTTCTGAGTTAGGGGCATGGTAGAGGCAAGCAGATGATGTTTTTCTTGTGCAACAATGTTTCTCTCCCTCTCTTTCTTCATCCTTTTCCCTCTCCCTAAAAAATAAATTAAATTAAAAAAAATACAAATATATTCTGTACTTATGGATGGGAAGAATCAACATAGTTAAAATGTCTATATTACCTAAAACAATATACAGATGTCATGCAATCACCATCACTATTTTGATGACATTTCATTTTTTAAAGAAATAAAACAAAAAATCGCCAGATTTGTATGAAACCACAAAAGACCCCAAAGAGGAGAGAAGATGGCGACAGAGTAGAGAGCAGTGCTGATGGTGTTCTCAAGTATCAAAGCAGCTAGAGAACAAGATAGGGAGCATGAGACGTCTTCAGGACCCTAGGAATTGGAAGGGGCAGCATCTGGACACAGGGGAGCACAGCCCAGAGGCAGAGGAGACCAGCAGGACAGTAGGTGAGGCGTTTCCAACTGACCGGCCGACCGGCTGGTGGGCCGAGGTCGGCTCTGGGCAGTGGCAGCTCTGCCCAGAGGGGCGCTTCCGGGCTCCCTGGCGACTGGAAGTCTCAATAGTGAAGTGCGGGCAGCGAGGGCAAACGCCGTAGGGAACGCGGAATTGAACTCTTGCAGGGGAGGGACTGTGTGAGAGACTCACTCCAGCAACAGGGAGATGAGGCTTCCCCTAGGACTAGAGGTGGAGGAGAAGAGTCCTGCGGGAAGCCAGAGAGGGGGAGCGGGAAACTGCACCCACCGGGGCAGCAAGAGGGCCTAAAACGGTGCTGCTGGGCCACCAGGGAAACAGCAGCTAGAACCCTCTGCTAGAGGGGAGGCTCAGCCCTGCGCAATCACACAGGCCCCCAGGCTCCACAGAAACTCCAAAGGGTGGCAAGCCGGCCAGCGGGGAACTGGTAGCGGGGACAACTGACCCACCACTGCCTGAGACAAAGGCGGTACTGCCCATGCCTGGGAGGGGTTCATCACAGAGGCCTTGTAAAGGGCTCCACAGAGAGTTGGTTGGCTTGGAGGAGTGGTGCCCATCCCGGAAGGGCTGGACAGTGTAGGCGGACCCTGACAGTGTTGACGGACAGCGGCGGCCTCCTCCCAGAACTGCGGGGGTGGGGCCAGTTGTCACAAGGACTGGCAAAGTTGCAGGCTGCCCTGCAGGGATGCTGGGTGCTCGTTCTGGGCAGGAACCTCCACCAGGAGTGGGAGGGGGCTCCCTGCGGGCTCCAGAATACCGGCAGCCCTAAAACCCAGTCAGGCTGTGGAAAGCCTGAATCAGAATCAGCCCTGAATGTGACAATCAGAGGCCCTGCCACATGCCAAGACCGGCTAGAATATAGACTATAGACTGTAAAGTAGTCCTGACCAAAAAAAAGAGGCAGCTTCAGGAAAGGGATTTCCGCTAATCTCAAGCACCTGAGTAATACCGAGAGCAATATGAACTATTAATCCCCAACATATCCTTTGCAAAAGTTACTTCTCACATATTCTTAATCCCCCCCATACCTCAATCCACCTAAATACCCAAGACCCTCCCCCTACTCTCGAATTAAAGTCTACTCACTCTGTGGCTATAACGCATTCCAAGTTCTCAAGCTAAGTATTCCTCCCTTCCCCATCACCAGCCACCTAAACCCTTTATTCTTTTCTTCCTTCCTCTTTTTTTTTTTTTTAATTTTTTCTTTTCCTTTTCTTCCTGGTAAAACCCACAGGTTCTGGCTCCACCTGGACAAATCAGAAATCATAAAGGGGGAACAGACACCTGAAATCTTTCTATATTAATATCGATTTTTCTTTGCCTTGTGACTTTCTCCCACTTTTTTTTTCTTTCTCTCTTTCCTTCCTTCCTTCCTTCCTTCCTTCCTTCCTTCCTTCCTTCCATCCTTTCTTTCTCTCTCTCTTTCTTTCTTTCTTTCTTTCTTTCTTTCTTTCTTTCTTTCTTTCTTTCTTTCTTTCTTTCTTTCTTTCTTTCTTTCTTTCTTTCTCCTTTCTTTGATCCCTGATAAAACCCACTGGTCCTGGCTCCACCTGAACCAAACAGAGACCATAAAGGGTGAAAAGACACCTAAACCTTTTCTTTATTAATATTGATTTCTCTTTCTCTTGTCAATTTCTCCCTTTATTTCTTTCCTTTTTTTTTTTTTTTTTTCCTCTGCTAAAAGCCCTCAGGTCCAGGCTCCATCGGGACCAGTCAGGGATTATTAAGGGTGAACAGCCAACTCAACCCTTTC
>PVIW01018667.1:0-11157 GCA_004026585.1 Noctilio leporinus | reverse complement strand
AACAACAGAAATAGAAGGGAGAAAACAAATCCCATTTACCATAGCAACAAGAAAAATAAAGTACCTAGCAATAAACTTAACTAAGGAGGTAAAAGAACTGTACTCAGAAAACTACAGAACAATGAAGAAAGAAATCAAAGAAGATACAAATAAATGGAAGCATATACCATGTTCATGGATGGGAAGAATTAACATCATTCAAATGTCCATACTACCCAAAGCAATCTACATATTCAATGCAATCCCAATTAAAATACCAATGACAGACTTCACAGAAATAGAAAAAATACTTCAAAAATTTATATGGAGCCAAAAACACCCACAAATAGCCACAGCAATATTGAGAAAGAAGAACAAGGTAGGAGGAATCACAATACCAGACTTCAAACAATACTACAAGGCTACTGTCATCAAAATTATCTGGTACTGGCATAAGAATAGACATATAGATCAATGGAACAGAATAGAGAGCACAGAAATTAACCCAGGACTCTATGGTCAACTAATATTTGACAAAGGGGGAAGGAACTTAAAATGGAGTAAAAACAGTCTATTCAACAAATGGTGTTGGGAGAATTGGACAGCAACATTCAAAAAGATAAAACCAGACCACCAATTTACACCATACACCAGAATAAACTCAAGATGGATAGAGGATTTAAACATAAGCAGTGCCACCATAAAGGTCCTGGAGAAAAATATAGGCAGTAAACTTTTGGATATCCTATGCAGAAATAGGTTTACTGATACTTCACCAAGGGCAAAAGAAATCAAAGCACAAATCAACAAATGGGACTATATCAAATTGAAAAGTTTCTGTTCAGCTAAAAAAAACGCCAGCAAAATTCAAAGGGAACCAACTGTATGGGAAAACATAATTGCCAATGATACCTCAGACAAGGGTTTGATCTCCAAAATATATAAAGAACTAATGTGACTCAACACCAGAAAGACAGAGAGCCCAATTAAAAAATGGACAAAGGACCTGAACAGACAACTCACTGAAGAAGATATACAAAGGACCCAGAGGCATATGAAAGAATGCTCAACATCACTAGTCATCAGAGAGATGCAAATTAAAACCACAATAAGATACCACCTCACACCTGTCAGAATGGCAATCATCAACAAATCAACAAACAAGTGTTGGTGAGGATGTGGGGCAAAGGGAACCCTTGTGCACTGTTGGTGGAATGCAGGCTGGTGCAGCCACTGTGGAAAACAGTATGAGGTTTCCTCAAGAAACTAAAAATGGAACTACCTTTTGATCCAGCAATTCCACTACTGGGACTGTACTCCAAAAATCCTGAAACACACCAATTCATAAGAACCTATGCACACCTATGTTCATAGCAGCACTATTTACAATAGCCAAGTGCTGGAAACAGCCTAAGTGCCCATCAGTGGATGATTGGATAAAAAAACTTGGGTACATTTACACAATGGAATACTATACAGCAGAAAGAAAGAAGGAACTCCTAACCTTTGCAACAACATGGATGGAACTGGAGAGTATTATGCTTAGTGAAATAAGCCAGTCAGTGAAGGACAAATACCATATGATGTCACCCATTACAGGACAATAATGAACAAAACTAACAAGCAAAATATATATGAACAACCAAATATATGAATACAGTGAATAGGCCTCCAATGGTCAGGGGGAAGGGGGTTGGGGGAAGCGGTGAGGAAGAGGCAAGGAAGGGGAGCAGTTTAGACAAGAACCTAGTATAAAGGAACCATGGACATGGACAACAGGTGGGATTGACTTTGGGGGGAATGGGTGGGTGGGGAGGAGGATGGAAGGGAGCAAAAAGGGGATGGATGTAATACAACAACAATAAAATTAAAAAAAAAAAGAAATTAACTTTAGATGACCCCCATTCTTTCATCTCATTTTAATTCCATTCAGATTAATCAGCAACATGTTATGAGGAGGTTTACTAATATTTAAAGGTGGATAATTTTTTACTGTCAGGCTGGTTTTTAAAACAGTGACTAGGGCAGTTTTTTTTATTTTATTTTATTTTATTGTTGTATTACATCCATCTTCTTTTTGATCCCCTCTGTCTACCTTAGGGTCTACCTTTTACTTATATAAATTAAGTTAGTGCAAACACCATCCTGGCTATTCCAACTTAGTCACTCTCCTAAATTTTAAGGTTATTAATTACTCACCTTTTCTTACATCTTTCAATTTATAAAGCCTCAAATTAGCAAAAAGTTTTTAAAGCAGTGGGGTTTTTACAGAATGACTTAGTTAGATTAATGTTTTCCTCAATTGAAACATAATGATTAAGATATATAGTAATTTATTATGCAGAAACCATATATAGGATAGGGAAAAAGTAGGTTTACAGTTGTGAGTACATGAAACACAGTTTATGCTTGTATTATTTTGTATTAATTATTGCATTATTATCCATAGGAACAACTGTAAATCTACTTTTATTCCACCTTGTATTTTTCTATGGATTAAGCCTTCCCTTCTCTGTTCCCTATGACTATTTGTGTGAGTGAGAAAATTTAACAAATATTGTTTCAACTATTTTTTTTTCTGATTCAATACTTTAGTGGGAATGATAATCAGATGCATGACTCAGTGGACAGTAAGCTCCTCAAACATTTTTTAACCCATGAGTACTGTCTTTTACATAAAGTACCAGCTCAGCATGTGCTGAATAAACAAGTGGACAGATCCCAATCCCACACTGTCATAATGACTGTGTTCCTGTTTAAGAATTTGAGGATAAATTTTGTGGTCAAATGCTAAAAATAAACATAATTCAATACTCCACTTGATTTATAACATGACCACTGTCCTTAGAAGATAGGTAGAAAGTTTAGTTTTACTTTGGCTTCAGAAAATATACTAATCAGGTAGAGGAACTAAAATATTTAGGGTTTGTATATTTAATTGGTTTGCGAACTGAATGGGCAAGTATTATTTGTAAGGACAATCAGTCCTGAAATGCATGGTTTCAAACTTGGTCCACACTTTGTTAATTTTGGCTTTTTCATAATGCTTCTCCATGCTGCCACACAGCAACTTATTTTCAGGTAATAGATGATGTGACACGTGTGTGTGTGTGTGTGTGTGTGTGTTAATGTTACATAGGAAATTAGAGGCAAAAGTTAGTATGTGGTATGAGAAATGTGATACTTTGGCTATATTGCTATTTATGATAAACTTAGATCTACATTAATTACCCTTAAACTGAAAAATATGCTAATTAGAATTTTCTCCTTAAATGGAATTTCTGACACTCTCTTTTGTCCTCCTTAGCCATATGGTCATCTAAACTGCTTATTTGTTTAAGATAACAAAGTTGTGACCATCAGAGTTTGCTATCAAAGAGGCAGATTTTCTAAGTGAAGTAAAAAAATCACTCATATTTTTAGCATGATCAGAAAATCAGCAGTATCAGTGCATTAGTTGCCTGTTAGACCTATGGATTTTATTTGCTCTTCAGGAAACCTTCCACAGCATAGACGGTGGACTGGGCCAGCTTTTGTTTACTATAGTAAGCCTGGGTTCATAAAATAATACTGGAGACATTCTTAACATAAACTAAAACAGAATGGGATTAGATATATAAATCCTTACAGTAAGTTTGGATACTGACCTGATTTGTCACTTAGGATGAAAATTCAGCTTAACAAATGAGACAGCGAGGCTTTTGGACTAAAACCTTTCCAAGGAAGAAGTTATGACTTCTATTGATGCTATCAGTATTTCCTCAGACCTGTATTTTCAAAAAACTATATGTAGTATCACAAACAAATACTAAAAATACATAATTGAGTCCCAAAGTTTTCCCCTAGAGACAAGAGTGGAAAATACAGCATATTAAATGCTACAGTTAAAAAATCAGATTTCACCTTGGCTGGTGGCACAGTGGATAAGGCACTGGCCTGCAAACCCAAAGGTTGCTGTTCTGATTCTTAGCCAGGGCACAAAATGAGGTTGCAAGCCAGGTCTCCAGCCAGGCCCGTAGCTAGAGGCAGGTGAAAGGCAACCCTACACTGATATCTCTCTCCCTCTCTGCCTCTCTCCCTCCCCCACTCTCTAAAAATAATAAAATCTGTTTGAAAAAATTAGATATCTTCTATTTAAAAGTCCTCTTGTAACGTCAGGCAGTAAGTCTCTCACAAATGTAGAAGAAACAGACCTAAAACCTTTCTGCCAAGAAAACACTTTCATTCACAATACCCAGTCCTATTTTTTTTCCCATTTGAGTGGAGGATCTCTCTGCTGGGATGGGTACCATCTTCAAACATGCTAGACTAAGCCACACATAATACCATAACATCTCCAAATTCTGCCTGTTTCCCAGGTATAAATTTGAAGACAAGCTTTGACTCTTAAGCATCTGCTGTGGTCTGAATGTTTGTGTCCCCTGTTTTCATCACTATTTAGCTAGAAAAGAGAAGCAAAAGGATTTAGACATTGAGCTTAATAAAATGGGAAATATGAGGCTGTTTGCTTCACTAGGAAACTACAGCTTTTTGCACTTCAGGCAATGACAGCACTGCTCTGCCACAGGGGAGGTTAACCCTCCTCCTTTCCTCCTTCAGTACCAGTACCAGATTGTTGGGGATGCAGGGTGAGGTGCTGGACCATAAAGGCCTGTCAATCTAACTAGCAGACATAAACCCATCCAGTGACCACAGAAGCCTGGGAAATTTATTGCTCATTTAAAAAAAGCGCTGGTCCATCCCTAGCCCAAGCTACTATAATCCCAGGGGAAAAAATAATCTCTGTCTCTCTGTCTCTGTCTCTCTCTCACTCTCTCTCTGATTTACTCACCCATTTCTTCACATGCTCTCTTGCCCTGTAGCAACTACCAGGGCCTGCAGCATGTGGCATGGTCTCTAAAAGAACTAAACTATCATCTATCTATCTATCTATCTATCTATCTATCTATCTATCTATCATCTATCCCCTATCATCTATCTACTATCTTGTTTATGACCCGTACTTGCACCTGTTCTCTGCTTGGCCACGTGGCCTTAATAGCGATTTGGCCCATGGCTTCCATGTTGGACCCTGAATACGAAAGCACAGCAATGGACTGCAGGATGCACATGATACATTGGCAATAACTTTGCATCTCCTTATTTCTCATGATTCTTATTAATTTTGAAAAACTATGTTTTTAAGGTTATGATTTAACATCATTGTTTCAGATATAAAGTATTAACTTCTGAGAGTTACCATCATGTCAAAGGAATACAATGTTAGAGCAACCATAATTTCTGGATTGTGTGAAGGGCCAACTGCTAAGAAAATTACAGACTTAAATAACATCTCTTTACGTACTATTTACAACATGAAGAAGTGGATGATGCTGGTCCTGATGTTGCCATACCAACAAGGATAACACACAAGGTATGCAAGGATCACGCAAGTCCAGGTATTGTACACAGAATCCAGGAGATCATCAATGAAGATCCAGGAAAGTCAGTGTACTCCATAGCAAGAGAACTGCAGATGTCAGGTGCAATGGTTCACAAAATTATTGCTGAAGATATCATATACAGATCATATGTTCTTAGAAGAGGCCAGTTAATGCATAGCAGACAAAGGAAAGATACTTTGAAAAAGCAAGGAAACTGCTAACAATATTGAAATATCCCAAAGGAAAACCCCTCTGATTTTCTTCTCTGATGAAAAGAATTTTCAGCAGGACCAAAACAACAGGTGGCTCTGTGAGAATCTTCATGAAGTCCCAATTGTCATGAAAACAAAAGTTCCTGCTACAGCGATAGTGTCAGGTGTTGTCAGCAATGAAGGAGATATCATAACCCTGTGTATTTTTCCACAGGCTTGAAGGTAACTGCTGATGTTTACCTTGACATTTTGAGAGAAGTAGTTGTACCATGAAGCAAGTCACAAATGGATGTCATTTTATCTTCCAACAAGATGGTGTACATAATGCCAAAAAGGTGCAAGAATGTCTCAGTGTCAATGTTCCTGAATTCTGGTCAAAGGAAATCTGGCCATCTTGTTCACCAGATGCCAATCCTTTAGACTATTATGTATGCAGCATTTGTGAGAGAAAAGTTAATAAACAACTTCATTCTGATAAAGAAGCTGTTAAAGCTAAGATTGAAAACATGATGATGTCCATGGATAAAGAAAAGTTAATTAAAGAATGCTCAGGATTCTTAAGTCAAATTGAGTCTATTATTGCAGCAAATGGAGACTTTTTTAACAATTAAAAAATAATGACTGTTTATATTTACATGTAAGAATAAATTTATTTCAAAATATAGCATTTCTGTGGTATGTTTATTTTACTAAAATTTTGCCACTTTATTGCACACACCCTATATATCTGAAAACACATGCTAAGCTAGCTGAATGCTGGGCTGGAGTGGACTTTAACATGAAGCTGAACCTCTGGATGCTGACTTTTGTGTTGGCCTTATTGAAGACAAGCTTGGACTTTTGCTATGGTGGGGCAGAGGTGGGGTATTGAGAAGTCAGGAGGGGAACCCCTTTAATTTTACATCATCATTAAACTACATTGCAGAGCCCCATCCTCTCATGAAGGTCTCAAGAAATTCTTCTTCTGGCAACACAAGAACTCTCTACTGGCAACACCCCAGTAGAAAACCCTTGTTCTTGTACTTTCCAGCTTCCAGAACTGTGAGCTATCCAGTTGGTGGTGTTTTGTTGTACCAGCAAAATCAGACTAAGCATCTTTCTCCCCTAGTTCTAGACTAATTACCCAATAAAATGAATGTAATGTATTACCTCAGTACACATGAAGAGATGCCGAATGAGACAAAGTTCAGAAACAAGGTTTCTGAAGAACTTTATCCTGACTTACTACCACAAAATTGAGAGGTGCTATCCATTTTCATTAATATGAAGAGCTTCCTATGGCAGAGGTTCCTTCATGGCAGTGTGGGACAACAGCATATCTTTACTCACTATACTTCATGGACTTGAATGCCTCTTTCCCCTCTGAGAGTTATTCTAGTTAGTTTTGAAACTTCTATTTACTTGATCTGTAAACTGATTATTGTCACAAATACCTATTCTCTTAACTTTTAGGAACACTCTTTATTACTCTTAAATCTCTCAGTGCAATTTTAGAAGTGTACACAATGAAGAATAGCTCATCATGGTAAGAAAAAAACAAAACAAAATAAATTGGTGTGCACTTACTCAACATTTATGGGTGGTTGCTATGTGCCAGCCTCTCTGTCTCTGTACTTTTGATGCCAGAAACGGTGAATGGTAGGAAGAATTCTATGAAGAGGGTGTCAAGCTACATCCATCATAAAATACTTTAGAGAGCAGGGTACCTGATTTGTGTTTAGATGAAAAATTGGAATTGAAACACAATGAAACATTTTTAAGAATGAACATTGTAGACACAGGCATAACAAGCAGTGATGGTTCTCAAGAACTACCAATAGTTAATAATGACTAGAGTATAAGATGCCAAAATTTGCAGTGGATAACCAATTGCAAGGATATATCACATTTCCTTCTTTTATTATAGAAATATTTACCAAGTGGTACATATGTCACTTATTGCAGGCTTGTGCAATGAAAAACACCAAGACTTTCATGGAATTTGCATTCTACCTGAGAAAGAGACAGAAAATAAACCAATATAAAATGTTATGTTTGTCTGATGGAAAGAAATGGAGAAAAATGTAGCAGGGATTGGATAGAATATTATGTGAATGTGTGCAAGGGTAAACATGTGCCATCATTTTTCTCATAGGATGACTACTGCCTCACTAATAAGGTGACATTTGACCAGAGACTTAAGGGTACTTTAATCCTTTCAATTATCATGCCCTCTGTTATAATACTCTTTTGGTAGAACATTTCCAGCATATGAAATTGTAAATGCAAGGGCCTTGGGATAGGATAGTGCTGTGTACTGAAAGCACAGCAAAGAGGTGCTGTTGTTGGTTATGGACAGAGAGAAATAGTGGATAAAGTGGAGTTAGCTGGTGGTGGTGGAGGGGGTGCAGCTAGATAGTGCTTTTTTAGAGTCTCTTTAAGTACTCTAAAAGCCAGGGAAATAGCTAGTCCCAGGCAGTAGAATAGTTACTTGGTATATTTAGCTACATAGTTAAACTTAACATTCATGGAGAGAGAGAGATTCTCCTGAAAAAAAAAGAAAAAAAAAAATATATATATATATATATATATATACATACATATATATATATATACACATATGAATATATATGAATAGAAATTACCATTACTATTTTAAATCCTATACTGACTGAAGCTGATAAGTTAAATAGTTAAAGGATTCACTAACTATAAACTGGGGTGTGAGAGTGGGAAGGGTGGAGTGTTGTAACTGCTGCCCTAGGCCAGTCACTCACTCAGAGGACCATTTACTTTTCAATAGATTAGATTCTTAGGGGCACCAGTGATTATTATTTTTGATAGCTTGGGTAGCTCTAGGACTCTAGGAGCCAGACCAAAAAGGAGCTGGCTTCAGCTTTCCATAGCTCTCTCATTTCACTTTCCAAATTCCCAACTCCTTTCACTTGAGCCGTAGTTTATCAAATGTGTACCAGCTGCTGGCCTGGGAGCCCAAAGGTTGCTGGTTTGATTCACAGCCAGGGCACATAACCAGGTCTCCAGCCAGGTCCATATAGCTGGAGGCAGGTGAAAGGCAACCATATATTGATATCTTTCTCCCTTTCCCTCTTTCTAAAAATAATAAAATCTTTTAAAAAATGTAACCGGCAGCAAAATATTTCCTAGGAATTTGTTAGAAATGCAGATTTCCAAGTGACTCCCAATTAGTTTTGAAAAGGTTTCTGATTCTAAACTAAACTTGAGACTCATTGCTTTCTTGATGAGGGAGGGAGGGAGGGAGAGAGAAAGAGAAAGAAGTCCAGCAAATTATTCTGGAAAGTAAATTCCTATCATGGCAGTTCTGTATTCTGTTCTGTGACTTGATAGGTCATTTCCTTATAGGGATGACTTAGAGCAATTCATCAGAAAAAGCTCTTTATATTTAAACAACACTTTCTGTTCCAAGATGTCAAAATGCTTGCCGGGTAGTCAAAATGCACCTCGCTAATTTTTTTCAACCCATGGTAGTAAATAGTCTCCATCTACTGCCACTGATACTTATTGGTGATTTCCTGGCAAAGTTTAACTGTCTTGGCTACAACAGTTGAAAGTTAATGACTAAGGATTCTCCAAGATGGCGACGGAGCGGAGAGCAGTGCTGATGGTGTTCTCGAGTACCAAGGCGGCTGGAGGACAGGATAAGGAGCGTGAGACGGCTTCAGGACCCTAGGGATTGGAATGGACTGCGTCTGGACACAGGGGAACAGAGCCCAGAGGCAGAGGAGGCCAGCAGGACAGTAGGTGGGGTGTTCCCGACCGACCGGCCGGTGGGCCGAGGTCTGCTCTGGGCAGGGGCGGCTCTGCCCAGAGGGGCGCATTTGACTGGGGCCAGCTCCGGGCTCCCTGGTGACTGGAAGTCTCAACAGAGAAGTGCGGGCAGCGAGGGCGAACGCCATAGGGAACCCGGAATTGAACTCTTGCAGGGGAGGGACTGTGTGAGAGACTCACTCCGGCAGCGGGGAGAGGAGGCTCCGCGCGCGCGGGGCTAGAGGCAGAGAAGAGTCCTGCGGGAAGCCGGAGCGGGGCAGCGGGAGGGCCGAAGGCGGAGCTGCTGGGCCACCTGGGAAACGGCAGCTGGAGGCCCCTGCGAGGCGGGAGGCCCAGCCCTACGCAGCCACACAGGCCCCCAGGCTCCGCGGGAAGGTCCAAATGGTGAGTCGGAAAGCCGGCAGGCCGGGAACTAGTGGCGGGAGACCCGCCATTGCCGGAGACAAAGGCCACGCCACCGACGCCTGGGAGGGACTCATCACAGAGGCTGCGTAAAGGACTCCGAGGAGAGCTGATTGGCTTGGGGGCGTGGTGCCCGCCCCGGAAGGGCGAGACAGTGTAGGCGGACCCCGGACAGTGTTGACTGACAGGCCCAGGCTCCTTCCGGAACTTCAGGGGCGGGACCAGTCGTCACAGGGACCAGCGAAATTGCGGGCTGCCCTGCAGAAGTGCTGGGGGCGTGTCCTGGGCCGGAACCTCCGCCAGGAGTGGGAGGGGGCTCCCTGCGGGCTCCAGGACACCGGCAGCCCTAACACCCAGCCAGGCTGCTGAAGGCCCAGCCTACCTGGGGGCGGACACTCAGAATCAGCCCTACTGCGACAATCAGGGGCCCTGCCACGCACCAAGACCCGGCTAGAATATAGACTATAGACTGTAAAGTCCTGACCAAGAAAAAGAGGCAGCATCAGGAAAGGGATTGCTGCCAATCTCAAGCACCTGAGTTATACCGAGAGCAATATGAACTATTAAGCCCCAACATATCCTTTGCAAAAGTTACTCCTCACATATTCTTAATCCCCCCTGTACCTCAATCTACCTAAATACCCAAGACCCTCCCCTACTCTCGAATTAAAGTCTGTTCACTCTGTGGCTATAACACATTCCCAGTCCTCAATCTAAGTATTCTTCCCTTCCCCAGCCTTTCAAAACCCATTCTTTATTCTTTTCTTCCGTCCTCTTTTTTTTTTTTCTCTCTCTCTTTCTTTCTCCTTTCTTTTCTTCCTGATAAAACCCACTGGTCCTAGCTCCACCAGGACCAACAGAGACCAGAAAGGGTGAACAGAAACCTAAACCTTTTCTTTATTAATATTGAGTTCTCCTTCTCTTGGGACTTTCTCCCTTTTTTTCTTTTTTTCTTTTCTTTTCTTTTTTTTTCTTTTTCTTTTTTTTCTTTCTTTTCCTCTGCTAAAAGAACTCAGGTCCAGGCTCCATCTGGACCAGTCAGGGATTATTAAGGGTGAACAGCCATCTAAACCCTTTCTTATTATTATTATTATCATTTTTATTTCTTTTTTCCTTTTGCAATTTTTTTGTTTTGTTTTGTTTTGCTTTGTTTTTGTTTGTTTGTTTGTTTGGTTGGTTTGGTTTGGTATTTTGTTTTTGTTTTTTTTGTGTATGTTTTTGTTTTTTGTTTTTTGTTTTTGTTTTTGTTTCTGCTAAAAGCCCACAGGCCCAGAATACAACCAGACAGCCCAAATAAAGGACACACCAAGAACAGCAAGTGGAGAAAATCTGGGAGACGGCAACATTGAACTCTA
>PVIW01018666.1:0-11157 GCA_004026585.1 Noctilio leporinus | reverse complement strand
GAATCCTGAAACACCAATTCATAAGAACCTATGCACACCTATGTTCATAGCGGCACTATTTACAATAGCCAAGTGCTGGAAACAGCCTAAGTGCCCATCAGTGGATGATTGGATCAAAAAACTTTGGTACATTTACACAATGGAATTCTATATAGCAGAAAGAAAGAAGGAACTTGTACCCTTTGCAACAACATGGATGAAACTGGAGAGTATTATGCTTAGTGAAATAAGCCAGTCAGTGAACGACAAATATCATATGATCTCACCCCTTACAGGACAATAATGAGCGAAACTAACAACAAGCAAAACAGAACCAAGTATATGAATACAAGGAATAGGCCTTCAGTGGTCAGGGCGAACGGGGTTAGGGGGAGGGGGGAGGCAGAGGCAAAGAAGGCGAGCAGCTTAGACAAGAACCTAGTATAAAGGAGCCATGGACATGGACAACAGGTGGGATTGACTTTGGGGGGAATGATTGGGTGGGGAGGAGGACAGAGGGGAGCAAAAAGGGGATGTATGTAATACAACAACAATAAAATTAAAAAAAAATACAAACAATCTTTGTACAACATGGCCCTTATGGGCAAGCCAAGTGCATTACCTTCAAGGAATTACCATTTCTTTCAAAGATTGAGGAAAAACTGACAAGATGGAGCTATTAACAGACAGTCTGTAGATCTTCGATATAATGCCCATTGAGGGAATTAGCAAGAGTGGTTTTCATCGTGATCTTTGTGCTGATCAACTCCTTGGTTAGTGTTGCTACCATTTTTACTATTGCCATGAGAAGCAGAAAGAGCTGAGCTGAGAATCTCAGTAAGTTATCAAAGTCAAAATTAAGAGCATGCACTGTAATGTGTTTTCTAGTTTCTATGTATTTGAAAGTGCGGCTGATTAGAAGGCTTCAGGTTAAGGGCTGGTAGTCCTTTGTTATTTAGATTGCAAAACTTCCTGCTTGAATTGAGATGAGGCTGTTCCCATGATTATTTAGTTCAAATGTAGTTTTTTTTTTTGTGTGTGAATTTTCTTTTCTTTCTTTCTTTTCTTTTTTTATTTGAAAAGATTTTATTTATTATTTTCAGAGAGTGGGCAAGGGAGAGAGGCAGAGAGGGAGAGAAACATCAATATACGATTGCCTTTCACCACCTCCAGCTATGGACCTGGCTGGAGACCTGGCTTGCAACCTGGTTATGTGCCCTGGTTAGGGAATCGAATCAGCAATCTATGGGTTTGCAGGCTTGTGCCTTATCCACTGTGCCACCAGCCAGGGCTGAATTTTCTTTAACACACACACACACCCAAAAATGAAAATGCAGCTGAAATGCCTGCAGAAGGCTCCCAGCTTCCAGCATAGTTTGGTGATTAGATAAGCAAAGAGGTACATGAAATTTTCATTTCAATAGTTTTCTATTAACAAGGGGTTGATTTAGTTCTCACTTTAAATTCTCAGAGACTGCAGCAGGTTACTGTGCTGTGGACTCCCACACCAGGAGAAAGGCTTCACTCAAATTCCTTTGAGTATCTTCTTAGAGGCCTGATGACATTAAGGTGAAAAATAACACCAGATTGTAATTGGGCTTCAGCTACTGTTACTATCTTGAAAGTTTTTGAGCCATGGTTGTTGTAGCTGGTGCCATAAAGCCCACCATATGATAAAACAGCTTCCCTTAAAAGGAGAAATAAACTCAATGCAATGAAACATTTTTGCTGAGATTGTTTTGGGGGAAGATGCAGAGGTGGGTTCTGCTTTTATTTTAAAATCTTCAATATAAGTGGGGAGTAAAGCCTTATTATTTAAGTTTATTTATTTTTAATTCTCATCTGAGGATATGTCTTTTGATTTTAGAGAGAGAGGAAGGGAGAGAGATAGAGAAACATTGATTAGTTGCCACCTCCTAAGTGCCGCAACTGGGGATCGAACCTGAAACCCAGGTATGTGCTCACAACTGGGTATAAAACCCACAACCTTGGTGTACAGATGGTACAGATGATGCTCCAACCAGAGCCAGCAGTAATGCCTTACTTTTATTTGGTTCAGCAGAAAGAAGCAGGACAGTTTTCCAAGACTATATAAAATTCTAATGGAACAGAACCAGATAGATAAAATCTTCAGAGTACACTAACAGTTTACTGAATGCAGATATTGTAGACTTTATTTTGTGGATCCCAATGAGCCCTGCCTCCTATTCTTATGTTTCCAGGCTTAGCCATTGCACTTGCATTGGGCAATGGACCATTAATGAATGTGATGCAATCAGACATTGGGGCTTATCTTCTTGGAACAATTATTGCAGGATCCAGCTGCTATGTGAAAACACTCATGTGGAAGAATGAAATGAAGAGAGAGACATCCCAGCCTTCCAGGAAGATATGTGGAGAAGCCATCTTGGAAGCCCCATAACCATCTGGCCACAGCCTCATGAGAGACTCCAGGTGAGGCTAGCAAGAGAACCATCCAACTGAGTCCAGTCAACCCACAGATTATATAAATTAATAAAATCACTCTTTTTTAAACTTAAGTTTTAGGGTAATTTTATTTGCAGGTAATTGAAATGATAAACTTCTGATCCTCTCAGAATTAATCGACTTACAAAGTTCCTAGGCTCTGTCCCTCACTAAACTGCTGCCTTAGATGATTATATTCTGGTTCCATAAGTAGGCTCAGTCTTCACACACTTTTCCAGTCTTCTGTCTCCTCTGCTGCATGTCCATCTCCATGGTGTGTCTGCCATGTTAATGGCTTCACCTATATATTTTACTAGCTACTGCAAGATGCCATGGACCTAATTTTCTGTGCAATCAGCATCTTCCCCCTTCCTTTTATTCTGGTTTTCAGGCTGAGAGACCTTCAGTGTTCTTCTGGAAAAGAGCTCTGAGACACTGTCCTTTCTCTGTCTTGTATCCAGACAAGGCCAGTACTAATGTAGTAGGACCAGACAGATGATAGCAGCCTTGTCATTGGAAGTAGTGAGTGGGTTTAATAATATACCAAAGCCAGGTAATGTTGCTTAAGTAGAGCTTGACCATGCTTTCCCTACTGTCTGAAGTCCACATGAACTCCACTACTCATTATATGTTTTTGATTTTGACCTGATTAGAAGAACACAGACCACTTGAAAACACAAATGACTATTAGCTGTGCCACTTCTTTCACTGCCCACTTGGGGCTCAACTCAGAGATGATTTGGCTGCTCTTATGATCCACCTTCCTGATTCTGACCACTGTCATTCCCCTGGTCCCAACCTGGCCCTGTTCAGCTAGTTGGGTCTGAGGATACATCTAGTTAACTTGACTAAAACCTCCTATACTGTGACAATATTGTAAGAGAATCTCCCAGGACTTGGGAACTGCTAATCCTTTCTGTGCCTGCTGGGTTAGTCCTTTGGGAAGTGCCAAGAATACACTTTGGGCATGGGCTTTTTGGCTTACATATCTGGAAATCAGGCTCACAGAGCAAATTGCCAAGATCAACACTAAGGCACTGGGGAGACTTTTCTCCTCTAATTTCCCATTGATTCAAATAAATAAAATACTTATTTCATTTTATAGACATCTTTTGAAATGCAAGCCTCAGTAAAATAATTTTAGGTATGAAAGTCATAGGCTCCATTCTCTTCATATTAAAATTAAAAATACAACCCCTCAATTAATGAAGGGGTGAGAAAATGGGACAATATAGAAAAAAAAAAAACATTAGGAAGTAGGAATATAGGCAAGAGGGAAAAGAGAGCATACAGTACTAGAGAAAGGGAGGGAAAAGGACCTTAGTGGCTTTAGAAAGAGAAGAGGAAAAAGCAAAAGAACTTAAAGGTGGGAGGGGAAGAGTTACTCAGGTTCTCAGTAGCGCCTTTAGTTGCTTTCTTCTGACACAGCCTGCTTTGCATTTTTTACTATGAGATTTGAGTTTCCTGTTCCCTTACCTCTGAAATGTTAATTAACTGATTACTCAGTAGCTGCTCTATAATTGCTCTTTATTCTAAATCCTTCTGAGGTATAGCTATAAAAGAGGTGGTCCTAAAGGAGTGCCAGTGGGAGAATATTCACCTGGCAGGTGGAAGGGGGCTGACAGCTGGAGAGGTCACTGGGTAGCACCTTCCTCACTTCTACTTTGGAGGGGGACGTACTGCTCACTGAGTGTCCACTACTCACTAGGACAGTTATATTTGCTTTCATACTCTGTCTTCACAGAAACCCTATAAGCTTGCAAGTAAGGTTCATAGGGGTGGTTTAGGCAGCAAGTGGTTGAGCAGCTCTTGTGTCCATGTCTGTCTGACAAATGTCAAAACTTTTTCCACTCTCCTTCACTTTTTCAAGATTGACATGACCATGTCCTTTAGAGAATGCTTATTGTAGAAACTAATAAAATACTAAAAAATATGAAGTTGAGTTCCCTATTATCCTACCATCCAGAATTAATCACCATTAATATAACAATCTTTGGTTATGTTTTAGGTTTTCTTTGGTGTTAATGTCTAAGACAACTTCCCTCTCATTTTAATACTATTTAAATTTATGTATGTATATTTTAAGTCACAGCAAGTAGAATCATAAATTATTTTTAGTACAGTGAGGATAACTATAAAACCAACCTAATTATGAAATCAGAATTCTGAATTGGCTGAAATTGACTTCTGAACCTCTGTGTGCATGTGCGCGCGCGCATGTGTGTACAACACAATTGACCCATAACCAAACACAATTTCAGCTTTTTTCTGTTTCATAAACTTATATTCTGAGTAAAAGATTCTACAATCATATTGCTTCAGATATAAAAAGCAACTGAAATTCTGTCGGAAGTTTTGGTATACAGCACTTCTAATTGAGAGAAGTGGCTTATAATCGTCTTGCAGAGAATGACTTGGGAAATTATGATTGTACAGGAGCCATAAAGATGTCCAAATTACTTGATACAACAATGCAATTTCTGGGGTATTTTACCTAAAGAAATTAAGAAAACAACTCTATAACAAAAATAAAGTTACATGAGGAAAGATGTTCATTTTACATGATCTCTGATTGGCAATGACCTTTATATCAAACAACAGAAGATGGTTAAGTAAAACAGTACAGCTATCCACTTGATGAAATATGATAGCTTGAGATAATGTGTGAACAGACTAAAGATGAACTGAGTGCTAATAATCATAATAACTTAAATCAATGTTAGTACTTACTATATGTTACATACCCTCCACATATTATTTGATTTCTCTCCAAAACTTAATGTCCTACATTAGTATTTTCCTTATCTTAAAGTGAAAGAAACTCAGGGTAAGATATACTCCTTGCCCAAGGTTAAAAACCTGGTAAGTGGAGACAAATAAACATGGAGTCCATTTTCTATGAGAAACAAGAAGGCTCACTTCATGCTCATTATTGCATGAATAATCTGCTGCAAGGAAAGTATCTTAGCCCTGTGGAATTATCTTCTATTGCACATGACCTAGATAAAGAAGAGAGGATGAGAATGGCAGAAGGAGGAGTTACTAGTGAAGACTATCACACATTTTTTTAGCTGCTTTCTGGAAATATGGATGATAGTGAGTTGTTTTTTTTTTTTTCTCTATTCAAGTTATAAGCAATGCCTTGAAAGTTTGGGGTTTAGAGCTAATCCTGTTCAACAATCCAGAGTATCAGAGACTCAGGATCAATCTCATAAAGGAAAAATAATTCATATACAATGATAAAGAACACTGGTTTACAGTTAGAAAATTAGAAAAACAGTGATTCAACTTGAATTCTCTTTTGATGGGTCCAAAATTAACTTCAGACACGTACCTTGTACTTTTCTTGGCTCAATTACAACAGTACAGTTATTCTACATTTGTTGTTAAGGTGCCCTGCCAGATTGTGAAGCTGACCAACTCCTGAAGATGATCAGGAGCCAACAGATGCATCAAGCAAAACTTATTGGAGAATAACTAGCACAACTGAAAGAAAAGAAATTCTAGAAAACAGACCTGCAACAAGTTTCAGAAGCAAATGATGGGTCAGGAATGGTATTTGAAGATGAGGAGGATTTGTAATGGTCTCTGGCACTAAGTTGCCAACAGATTGACATGGAATATGAAGAAGTAGATTTCTGCAGGACTATGCAGCTCAGTATGGGAGATAGTTCCAGAAATATATCTTAATATATTTAACAGACATCAGGTACACATCTTACTTCAGAAGAATTGAAGGAGAAAAGAGAAGCCTACTTTGAAAAGCAGAAGCAGCAAGGTCCACTAGGACAGCTTTCACATCCATGTGAAATGCTGACCATGAGTTCAGGAGCCCTTGGCCATGATCTAGGTGATGCTATGAGTGAAGAAAACATGCTTCAGGCAGCTGTGACCGTATATTTAGAAACTGTTAGAAATAATTTCATAATAGAAGAAAAAAATAACTTTTACAAACCTCTAAGATATTCATACTTTTCAACATTAGCCTGTATAATTAAATTATGGGGTCCATTATGGCAATGTGTCAAAGAGAACAATGTTTAATAGAAGAAATAAAGACTTTTAGGTGATTTGCAAAGAAAAAATAAGAAAGTGGAAAAATGTGTCAGTTGTAGGACTAAATAATGATCCTTCAAATACTAGCCATCCAGCAATTAAAGGCATTTAAAATAGTTTTTAAAATGATCCTTTTTCATTTTTGAGTGTGCAATATCGAATGTGTCTAAAATTAGGGCATTTTTCTTGGATCTTTTTGCAGACCAACTAATAATAAGCTCTTACCACAGAACTTTTTCCATACATTTTCTTTTCCTACCTTCTGTAGGTAATTTGGCTCACTTTCATCACCTAATAGTTGCTTACATGTCTCATTAACTTAAGTAAACTTTTAGGACAGTGTCTCTCCTCTATGTTGATAATAATAATGGTTCCAGAAGGATAAGTGTTCTTGCTTCATCTGTGTATTGTGCATTTGGGTGTTTTCTCATGCCATTGTGTCTGACCACAATTTACCTGCTAACTGATTTTTTATTATTTTTCTACAACTCTTTATTTATTTTTATTATTTTATCATTTTAATTGTTACTCTATTATAGTTGTCCCAATTTTCCCTCCTTTGTCATCCTCCACCCATCCCACCCCCTGCTCCCACTGTTCATGGGGTATTCATATATGTTCTTTGTGTAGCCCATTCCCATTTTTCCACTATTATCTCCTTCCTCCTTCCCCTCTGGTCATTTTCAGTCTATTCCATGTTTCAATGTGTGTGGCTCTATTTTGTTCATTAGTTTATTTTGTTGATTATTTTATTATTTTTAAAAAGATTTTATTTATTATTTTTAGAGAGAGGGAATGGGAGAGAAGGAGATAGACATTATTGTATGGTTGCCTTTCCCTGCCTCCAGCTATGGACCTGGCTGGAGACCTGGCTTGCAACCTGGTTATGTGCCCTGGCTGAGAATCAAACCAGAGACCTTTGGGTTAGCAGGCAGGTGTCTTATCCACTGTGCCACCAGCCAGGGTCTATAACTCTTTTAAAAGGTGATTATCTTTTTTATGGTTTTGCTTTTTAAGCCCTCCAAGATGGATTCATTACTTCATGATTCTGATGCATTCCTAAACTCTGAAATTAGTTCTATACAAATACTTAAGAATAAATGAGCATTCAAAAAAACCTGGTAAGTGGAAGAATGTTCTGTTATTTCCACAAGTTAGGGACTGCAAGGGAGAGTTGGAGGGAGAAAGGCATCACTCATGTGTGGCAGGGAGGGCAACCTGGTAGTGTGTCTTTGTCATCTCTTTCTCTTGCTTCCTTTCTCTCATACCCTCCTGTTCTTGGAATCCTATGCTCCTCTACTTCAGATAAGAAAATTGGCCAGGAATCTGAAGTCCTTGTGCTGGAAGGCATATATGCTCAGTAACTTCAACTTCCTTAAGAAGAAAAACTTCTTGATGGGTTGCCCTAGACAAAGGGATGGAAGTTGGGTGTAGAAACCCAATGAAAAATGGGACCCCATAAAAGTCCCAGGAGAATAACCATGTCTCCTTCCTAAGATTTATTTTATAGCTTATCCCAGGTGTACCTCTCCTCCTGAAAGAAATGCTCTAGGCAATAATTAAAAAAAAAAAAAAAAGCTTTTTATCTCACCACTTCCAGTCTACATCTAGTGACACATAAACATTCACAACAGTGTCCATGGGCTTTGTACACACTGGCTCCGTGTGGTGTTGCCTGGGGGAAATAGAGACCCAAGGTTACAATTTAGTTGTTTTTAAAGAAATATTATCCTCTCTAGTAGAGAGGCAACATATAGGTAAATCTGCTGTGTTTCTTCTTTCCTGATTAAAACAAAATCTCAGCAGAACAAATCAATCTGCCCCCCACCCCTTAAACCACTACTGCTTCAATGTTGATCTTATTACCTCTCACCTGTATAACTGAAACAGCCTCCTAATAGTTCTCCCTACCCTGTACCCTTCCCCTCTCTGAGTTCAGTTCTCCAAACTGCTGCCGAGAGATCTTCCTAGTCATGATCCCTTGCTTAAATTCATTTAATGGTGCTCTATACATGCCCTATCAAGGCATAGAAAAACCTTCATGATCCTTGTTTACATTTTTTAACTCCATCACTGGTTACTTTTTCTTACACTCCAAATATTTCAGCTACATTCACCATCATTCCTGAACAAAGCACACATGCCTATGTTTCAGGGCTTTTTCAGTTCATTCAACCTAGAATGCCCTTCTAGAACAACTCATCTTTTTTATACTTTTTTATTTTAATTTTTGAATATTTTCCTTTATTTTTATTATTGACACTAGTACAGATATACCCATATTCCCTTTTGCCCACCTCCACCCAGTCCCTTGCCTTCCCTCTGGCTGTCTGTGTTCATGGTCTGTGAATATATGTTCTTTGGCTAATCCCTTCCCCTTCTTTCATCCAGCTCCTCCCTCCCCTTCCCTCTGACAGCTTTCTATTTCACATATAAGTGAGATCATGTAGTATTTGTCTTTTTCTGACTGGCTTATTTCACTCAGTATAATAATCTCCAGCTCCATCCATGCTGTCATAAAGGGTAAAAACTCCTTTTTTAATGGTCATGTAGTATTACATTGTATATGGAATATTATATGGCTATAGAACAACCTTTCTTTAATATCACTGCCTCTGAGAAGTCTTCCTGTATCATTTTATCCTAGGTAATGCTGAACACTCTCATGCATTACTTGGGTTCTTAGTGGCAGACAATAAAATCCACTCTAGCTAGCTTAAGCAGGAGTGGATAAATTGAGAAATTTTGGATGGGCTCGGGAAATAGACTCCAGTCTCACTTTTAGTTGCAGCTTCCAGGCCACACCATGGTCTAGACCTGGTGAAGAAGCTCCTATGCTTCTGGTCCCAGAGGCTACTTAGGTACCATGCTACCTTTGCTGCCACTCATATCCATTGAATGGTGTCTAGCACTCTTTTCTATTTTCTCATGAAACTCACTTACGAATCCAGGTCTTGTATAGATGTATCTAATTGAAACAAACCCACATGTTTACATTCTAGCAGCAAGGGAAAAGTGGGACATTTTAATTTTTGATCTTATATTGAGAAGGCAGAATTCAAATCTTGGAGAACTATAAAAATACTGTAATAATATTTAAGCATGAATGACAGAATTCCACTGAGTCTCTATTTTAAAAAAATCCTCATATTTTGCTATCATTATCTTTATACATATGTGCTTTTCCTTCCTAAACTATGGACTGCAGTTAAGATGATATCTTACTCATTTCTATATTCATGATCCTCTGGCACAGTGCCTGACATGTCAGCATTCTTTGTTGATTACAAAAAGAAGAGAGCTATGAGAATTCCTTGCCTAAAACTTTTTGTACCAGATGTTTAAATCTAGACCTGAAAAGTGCATCCTGGTTTTTATGGTCTGGAAAGCAATAAACTAGAATTTAAGTAACTCAAGCTGCAGAAAATAGGACTTTAAATACTATTTCAAATTTGGTCTCTAAGAATGAGACTGGAAATTCTTCCAGAGTTCTTAGATTCAGTGCCACCTCATACATCATGTGCCATAATTAAGTGGGGCCTTTGGCAAAAGCCTAAAATATTTATTATCTGTATTTTTACGGCAAAGTTTTCTGAGGCCTTGAACCTCTGGAGCACAGGGATTTGGTACAATTATTCATGTAAGTCAGGACTTGAAACTAAGTCTTTTGCCTGTGGGTTCCATTCCTTAATATCTATATTGAGAGCCACCTAAAAAAATGTGTGAAGCTTTTTGAAAGCAGATTTGTGTAATGGTAGTGTTCTTTTGACTCAGTTGGTTCATATCTGATAAAGTGTATCAGAAGTGGAGTTAGTAGTATATAAGCATGTGTCTTAAAGCCTTGTTGACTGCAAAAAGCATATCACAGAGTAGAGTGATTTTGGTGATTTGTGTACTTAATATATGCAAATTGTTCACAGGTAGTTCATATCATTCTGCATATAAAAATAATGAATTTTTGGTTGTAATACAACAATAAAATTTTAAAAAAAGAAAAAAAATAATGAATTTTTATGATTCCACTCTAGTGTATGAGGTTGTTCTAGGTATTTATTGCTATGTAATAATCACTGCATATTTAGCAGCTTACAACAATCATTTCATTATATATCCTGATTTTGTGGGTGAGGGATTCAAATAGAGCTTTTAGAACAAGTATTTCATTCTATGTGATGACTATAGAGATCACTCAGTGGACACTGGTTGGTGGATGGACTATTCTGCTCAACACTCGTAAATGGTACCTGTTGGAAATGTTGGAAGTCTGGGCTTAGCTGTAGCCATCAGCTAGACTACCTACAGATGATTTCCCCAGCATGGAGGCCTAAGAGTACTCAGGACTTCTTACATGACTACTCAGGGCTTTCACAGGCAATGTTCTAAGTGCACAGAAAGTAGAAGCTACCAGAAATTCTGCAGTACCTTATGTCATATTCTATCAATCAAAGCAAACATAAACCCTTCTTAGTTCAAGGGGAAGGAGCCTGGACTCTACCTCTCAGTGGGAGAAATGTTAAGGAATCTGTGGTCATCTTTCATTTGTCACAGAAATTGATTAGAAAAAAAAGTAAAATGTACACAGATAATAAGGACTGTATGCTATATAAGCCCAGAGAAGGTAAGGAACAATCTTTTTTTTTTTTTTTAAACTTTATT
>PVIW01018665.1:0-11159 GCA_004026585.1 Noctilio leporinus | reverse complement strand
AATATGTGAGGAGTAACTTTTGCAAAGGATATGTTGAGGCTTAATAGTTCATATTGCTCTCGGTATAATTCAGGTGCTTGAGATTGGCAGCAATCCCTTTCCTGATGCTGCCTCTTTTTCTTGGTCAGGACTTTACAGTCTATAGTCTATATTCTAGCCGGTCTTGGTGCGTGGCAGGGCCTCTGATTGTCACAGTAGGTCTGATTCTGAGTGTCCGCCCCCAGGTAGGCTGGGCCTTCAGCAGCCTGGCTGGGTTTTAGGGCTGCCGATGTTCTGGAGCCTGGTGGAGTTTCCTGCTCAGGACAGCCCCCAGCACTTCTGCAGGGCAGCCCGCAACTTTGCCGGTCCCTGTGACGACTGGCCCCACCCCTGCAGTTCCGGGAGGAGGCCGGGCCTGTCAGTCAACACTGTCCGGGTCCGCCTACACTGTCCCGCCCTTCCGGGGCAAGCACCACGCCCCCAAGCCAATCAGCTCTCCGCAGAGTCCTTTACGCGCCCTCTGTGATGAGCCCCTCCCAGGCGTAGGCAGTGCGGCTTTTGTCTCCGGCAATGGCGGTGTCGCCCGCCACAAGTTCCTGGCTTGCGGGCTCTCTGGCTTGCCTTTTGGATTTTCCCGTGGAGCCTGGAGGCCTGTGTGGTTGCACCGGGCTGGGCCTCCCCCCTCGCAGGGGCTTCTAGCTGCTGTTTCCCCAGCGGCCCAGCAGCTCCGTTTTTCGGCCCTCTCGCCGCCCCGGCCGGTGCACTTCCCGCTCCCCCGCTCCGGCTTCCCGCAGGACTCTTCTCCTCTGCCTCTAGCCCCGCGCGCCGCGAAACCTCCTCTCCCTGTTGCCGGGGTGAGTCTCTCACACAGTCCCTCCCCTGCAAGAGTTCAATTCCACGTTCCCTACTGCGTTTGCCCTGGCCGCCCGCACTTCATTGCTGAGACTTCCAGTTGCCAGGGAGCCTGAAACTGGCCCCAGTCAAACGTGCCCCTCTGGGCAGAGCCGCCCCTGCCCAGAGCCGACCTCGGTCCGCCAGCCGGTCGGTCGGGAATGCCTCACCTACTGTCCTGCTGGCCTCCTCTGCCTCTGGGCTCTGCTCCCCTGTGTCCAGATGCTGCCTGTTCCAATCCCCAGGGTCCTGAAGACGTCTCACGCTCCTTATCCTGTCCTCTAGCTGCTTTGGTACTCGAGAACACCATCAGCACTGCTCTCTACTCTGTTGCCATCTTCCCTCTAATTTATTAGATATTAAGTCAATTATTTTTATATCTCTTCCTGTGACAAAGTAGTACATACCTACTGTGCATTGTCTTTTTTTTCCCCAATAATCTTTTAACTGTTCCTCCACCTGTCTACTGGACTCCGTACCATGATATTATCACCCAGAGTTAGTTTCATATTCTTTCTCTTTCTTGTTGTTACTACTGTTGTTATTGATGTTGTTTCTGCTTTGATCACTGCTGACTGAGAAAACAATAAAATTTTCAAATGCCTTTACTTATTCTTGCCCCTATATGTCACAATGCACTTCTAAATTTATTCCTCTCCTTGATGATCTGTGTCTTCCAAGCATGTTTTCAAACAGGAATGTGTGTGGTAAACTTCCAAAGAAACCCAAAACACTAATTTGCAAGAACATAAGCACACTTGCAGATTATTTATATTTGCCAAGATATGAAAGCAGCCCAAGCATCTTATCAGTAGATGAGTGGGTAAAACAACTGCAGGACATTTACATAATGGAATACTACTTGGCTATAAAACAGAAAATTTCACCCTTTGCAACAGCATGGATGGACCTGGAGAATATTATGTTAAGTGAATTAAGCCAGTTAGAGAAAGATCAATATCACATGATTTCACTCATTTGTGCAATCTAATGAACTAAACTAATGAACAAAATAGAGGCAGCAGGAGGACAGCTATGGGGAGCTGCTGGGAGTAGAGGGATGGAGCAAAAAAGGAAAAAGAACTCATGGAAATGGACAATGGTGTAATGATTGCAGGGAGGATGGGATATAAAAAGGATAAATAAATGGTAATGAAAAAATACAATTAAAAATGTGAATAAAAATCTAGCAAATATTATTTTAAATTAACTTCTGTATTGTTCACTAATTCCACTCTCTCTGCAGAAAGTTAGTATGTAGTCATTTTCTTTTTATATGGCACTAGTTAAATGCCTTGCAATTTTTTTCTGTGGATACATATTCACTGGTTACACAGTCATCTTCAAAGTCCCCAAGGAATGCTTATCACTTTTATGTTGAGCATTCCATCAACTGTCTTATTGTCTTATTTTTTGTGCTATATCCTGGGGTGCTATATCCTGGGGTGACTTCAGAAACAGAACCGAGGTCCCAAGTTAATTATCCTTCTTTTCTTCTAAGGGGTCCATTGATGCTTCATTTTCATGTTTAAAAAATTGATAGAAATAAGAAGAGGAAAAAAAGAAGTAAGAGGAAAAATGGAATGTGAAATTCTAATATAATGAATTTAGAAGATAATGAGGAATGAAATAGTGCAAAACTCAAAATATTGGAAAATATTTCCCCCTTTAATGTTATAATTACCTCCCTGTACAAATCTTCAATGTTCATTCTCTGTTACCTTGAACATCTGAGCAAAGGTATCAGGAAGAGGGTGGCTAAGGAACAGACTGGAGAGACAAGGTCTCATCTTAGAAAAAGAAGGTGGCCCCAGTCATTGTATTGAAGTAAAATGGCTTAGAAATAAAAAAAGGTTACCATTGCCCTGGCTGGGTTGCTCACTTGGTTAGAGTACCAAAAGGTTGTGGGTTGAACCCCGAGTCAGGGCACATACCTAAGTTGCAGGTTTGATCCCCGGTTGGGACACCTGTGGGTGGCAACCAACTGATGTTTCTCTCTCACATAAATGTTTTTCTTTCTCCTTCTCCCTTCCAATCTCTCTAAAACCAATAAATATATATCCTTGGGTGAGGATTTAAAAAAATAAAGGACCGTCTACATTTTTGCTTATCTGCTTGTTGTATTTTTTCACCTCACAATGCTTCACATAAAAAATAACCAAACATGAAAAAAATAAAAGTACACATTGGTGGTTACAGAATAGACAGGGGGATGTTAAGAAGAATAAATGAAATGGAGAAGCCAAAGAACTTATATGCAAGACATATGGACATGAACTAAGGGTGGGGGCATTGCCGGAGGAAAATGGGTACTGGGTTGATAGGGGGAAAGGAGGGGGGGAACTGGGACAACTGTAATAGTAAAATAAATAAAATATATTTAAAAAAATAAAAATAACCAAACACGCAAAATTGAGTCATAATACACAGGAATATTTTCTCATCTATTCATAGGGCAAGCAAGGGCACCTAACAATTTGAGCTGGATATTCTCAGTCAGGCTCATTGCTTCCATATAATCATAAATGCTACCTTCTTTTACTCCCCAAAATAGTGTCTTGGTTTGCACAATTTATATCATTGCACTATCTACTTTACAAGTTGTAAAGAAAACACACCTGGAAATGCAGCATTTAAAGATGGTGAAGTGATACTTTTGTCTACTGTTGCTATTACAGCAAATTGCCCCAAACTTGGTAGCTTAAAACAACAAAAGTTCATTACCTTACACTTGTAAAGGTTGGAAATATGAAGAGGATCTCATTGGGATAAAGTCAAGGTGTCTGCAGTGCTGGTTCCTTCTGGGAAAAGTATTCCCTTGCCTTTTCCAGTCTCTGGAGGCTGCTGTATTGCTTGTTTCATGGCTCCTTCCTCCTTTTTCAAAGGAATTATTGAGTGTTTTGCACACTGCTTACTGGGACATTGCATCTCCTGTCTCCCTTTTTTGATCATAAGGACCCTGTGATTATATTGGCTCCATCCAGATAATCCAAAATTATCTCCCTATCTTAAGATCCTGGACTGTTCATATCTGCATATAAGGTCACATATGCAAGGTTTCTGGGGATGAGGGTGTGGCCTTTTTTGGGGGAAATAGGAGACTTTATTGTGTCTATCACAAGTGATTGCAGAGGCAGAAAGTTTTAACAACTAGGTCTGCTGGGAAGCAGTGCTGGATTTCTTCTCTTCCTAGATAAGGTCAGTGAAGCCTGATGGGCAGGGATGTAGAAGAAGGACATTGACTGCTCAGAACCCAGTCCACTGGAGGGTGCATGTCTTTTCAAAGTCTCAAAGAAATAGCAAAGTCCTAAAGAAAAAGTCCTAAAGAACCACCACAAAAAAACAAACAAACAAACCCTTCCATGGAAAATTAACGGGAGGGTAAGAAGCATGGATGGGGGCTTGAAGAACATTAGTCTCCCAGAACAGGCACCATGAGTCACCAGCACCCACTCAGAGAGCACGAATAAGCTAAGGCACTAAATATGGCACTAGAAAGGTTGCCTATGAATACTTGGGAATTATATTTAAGAAAGAACCTAACAAGCAGTTATTACTGAAAAATAACACTTGAAACCTATGTAGTTTTATTAACCAATGTCACCCCAATAAAGTCAATTAAAAAATTATTTTTAATCATTGTTTTTACACTGGTTAAAATTTCTTTGCCCAAAATTTCTTTGCTTTTTCCTTTTATGTTGTGTTCCAGCCTGCATTTAGGCTTGAAGGTAACTGGTCCAGCAAGTAGGGGCACCTCAACCTTGTCCCCCTAGAGGCCTGGGATCCTCACTGGCAGTATGGACAACTCAGAAAGTGCATGGGGCTGAGCTAGACCAGGAATGCCAGATTCTTTAAAGAGCCATAAGGATGTAAGGGATGGTCCTGGAGAATGCTCAGTCTTTAAAGGCTTGTGTGGCATTTCAAAAGCAGATTCAGTAGGATGTGCAATGACTGCCCACTCATTAGTGCTCTTTAGGCTCCTTTTCTTGGGAAGGTGGGGTCAGTCATAGAGTCTTTATTTCTTATTAAAATAGCCTTAGGCACTCTGTCCCACTGGTACTTCTTTAGTACTGTTCTTCCTGATCTAGAAGGAGTCAGGAAAATTTTTTCTTCATTTTTTCCTAGTTATAAATTCTACATATTTATGTAAATTGTTTTTTTTTTTTTCTTTTTGGAGGGGAGCATATGTGAATGCTGAAAGGTGATTAAACAGAATGTAAAAAAAGAGTATCAATGATCACTTCAACAACCCAGGTAGGATTCTTGTGAAAGAAAAAAATTTTAGGATAAAGACATCAAAAAATAAAAGAGGGGGAAACAAATTTAAAACTAGATTCTGGAGTAAAGCACTTAGCAATATAAGTAATGGTAAAATAGCAATGCGTATTTATATATGTTGGACACTATTCTAAGATTTTATTTTACATATTTTACATATCTTGTTTGATGTTAATATACTGATTATTTCACTTAACATGAGGTGAAATGGAAGCACAGAGATATATAATTTGTCCAAGAGCATTTTTGGTAATAAATGACCAACTTTAAAACATATATTAACTTTTAACTATACTCCATTTTTGCAAGACTTAAGAAGCTTTAAAGAAATAGAAACTTTCTAGAAATGTCAAAGCATTGATAATGTCTTTTATTCTCCTGACAAGCAGAAGTATTTTGAAGAAATTTGAAATTTAATTTCAAATAATTTAATTTGAAATAATATTGACTTATTATTCTTTACAGAGTAAGTCTCTATAACCATTATCAAACATTATATGAAAATTAGTGTCACATCTGCCTTGGTCTGTTTTTCTTTGATTCAAAGAAATATTTCATAGGACTCAAAGTCAAGAGGTTTTCCTTGTACCCACTGGCAGGTGTATTAATTTCCTAGGGCTACTGTAGTTAATTACCACAAACAGGGTGGTTTAAAACAACAAATTTTATTGTCTCACAGTTCCAAAGGCCAGAAGTCCCACATCAAGATGGAATCAGGGCTGTGTTTTGAGACTGCCTAGAATAGTTCTTTGCCTCTCCCTGCTTCTGGTGGTGACTGTCAATTTTCAGCATTCTTTAGATTACAGTTATATCCCTCCAATCTTCTTCACTTCACATGACCTTCTCCCCATGGGTCTGTCTTCACATAGCATTTCCTCTTCCTGTAGAGATACCAGTTATATTGAATTAGGGCCCACCCTAATAACTTCATCTCAACTTGATTATATCAGCAAAAAAACCATTTTAAATAAGGTCACATCCACAAGTACTGGGGCCTAAAATTTCAGCACATCTTTTTGGGGGACATACTTCAACCCACAACAGAAAACTAGAAAGTCTTTAAAGTACAGTGATGCATGTATTCATTTATAAAATGTATATTTGCATGTTTATTATATACACACCTAGGCTAGATATTGGGGATTCAGCTGAGAATAAAATAAGTACCTGCTTCATGGTGATTTAAGCCTAGTGGGAGAAACAAACACATAACCACAGATGTTTGAATTTGACTATTTTATTACAATTGATGGAGTCATTGTTACCACTCAGTCCAGGGGGAGACAGGTCAAGGAAGGTATACCTAAGTTGGAGACAGTTCTGGAGAAAGTTTACTTTGAAAGGTAAATAGACTTCACAACATTTAAGGGGTACTGAAGGTGGTGAAATTATCTCAAAGGGGTGAAAATAAAGTTTGCCCAGTCCCTGAGGCAGGAAGGACTATCATAACCTAGTGATTATGACTGCCTGACCAGAGAAGGAGCTAAGAAACTCAACTCTGTTAGTGCCTTCTGAACCCATGGCTATCCCTCAAAGTCAGTTGCACACTCAGCAGACTACAAATGTCCAGAGTTACCTAGGTTCATCAAGCTGGTCCTCGAGTTAATAATGTGAAGCCCTTCTTGTTCATTAATTTTAAGGTAATCAGAAAGCCATGGAAGAGCTTTAAGTTAGGGCATGAAAAGAGATAGCTTTCAGGATCTTTTGAGGGTCATCTCTCTTGGGTGGGGCGTGTGGACCCACATCTCCATGGGAGAAGGTGGGGCATTCATTATTTGTCTCCTTTCTGAGCCCTCTGTAAATGCATTCCTATTTCTTCTCTCCAGACCAGAAATTCTTTGGTGGTATAGGTGGTATAAAACCAACAATTGATAACATTAGCATAATTTCTTACCTTACTTTAAAAAGGTCTAAAGTAGATCCCTTGCTCTGCATCTATAATGGCAACAGGAGAGGAGGTGAAAGCCAGTCCATCCATTACATGTCTATAGACACCTATGAAAACTGAGATCAGAGTCACAAAGCTACTAGTGTCAGATGCAAAGTGCCCAGGTATCTTGGCTTCTTTTTCTGCCTACCTCCAAATGACCCAGTGAAATGAAGTTGATCTGCTTTAATTTAATTGCTTAGCCTGGTTGTTTACTATCAATTCTACACACTTCATGTAAGAAAAGCCAATACAATGCTTTGTCCATCCTGAGCTCTGCTCCCTGTCATCAAGTGAGGAGTCATCCTTTCAGAGCCGTGTGTGTGAATGTGTCCAACAGGAACACCATGAGCTGGAAGATGAGGGACAGATCAATCCCACCCAGGCTGTGCCTACTTTTTCACCTTTTACTACTGAGTCACTGTCATGTTCGCACTTATAATAGTGTCATCTCTGCTCTCCCAGGGCGGATCATCTCAGCTTGATTCAAGTACACTTTTTCATAATATAAAACTGACTGAGCACTTATTACCATTTAATCCAAAGGAGGATGACTCAAAGAAGGTCTCCCCCCAGTTGGAACACAGCTCTGCTATCTTGAAAGGCAGAGACAGTTCACAACAATTGGGGGTACAGAAGATGGTAAAGTTATCCCAGGTGGGAAGGAATCACTTCCTGAGACCAGGAGGCAAGCAGGACCAAGACAAACTTCCAGACATAAACTTTTCATTCTGCAGCCACATGATATCATGGTCATTGCAATGGCTACCAGTTAGTTGAATACATCTACAGTGATTAAAGTTTCATGATAAAGTTCCCTTAGGGAAAGGTATAATGCTCCTCAAATCAACTTGCATTGCTCTCCATCTGAATTCTTAAAACATTTCTAAATCCTGTAGTAAAAATGAGCACAAAGAAGCCTTTTGATTTCATTATACTCTTTAAAGGTATCTCTTTATTCATCTCTTCCTAAAACTATCTTCTCTGTGTAAAAATCAATGGGTATAGCCAGAAACATCCCAAGCTGCAATAGTCACAATTTAAGATAATCAGAATAGCAAATTGGTTGCTAGGAACTGAGCCCTACTTCACTGGCAGGACTGAAGGAAAGAAACCCCTGTTTCTGATATTTGGAATGGCTGTGACATTTTATTTCTGTGTTATATTTTCACTTTTCAAATCTATGTTTTCTTTTGAAATATGTACCTTAAATTATACCTTGTCTGAATTATACAGGATGTGCATGATGAATTGGCAAGATTTTAGTAAAATAAACAACATACCACAAGTGTTATATTTTGAAATAAATTTATTCTTAAATGTAAATACATCAACATAATCATTATTTTTTAAATTGTTCAAAAAGGTCTCAATTTGCTGCAGTAATAAACTCAATTCAACTTTGGAATCTTGAGCATGCTTTCATTAACTTTTCTTTATCCATCATCATGTTTTCAATCTTAGCTTTAACAGCCCCCTTATTGGAATGAGGTTGTTTATTAACTTCTCTCTCACAAAAGCTCCATACATAATAGTCTAAAGGAGGTGAACTAGGTGGCCAGGTTTCCTTTGACCAGAAGTCTGTAACATTGACATTGAGAAATTCTTGCACCTTTTTGGTGTTAAGTGCTGGTGCACTATCTTGTTGGAAGATAAAATGATGTCCATTTGTGACTTTCTTCATCCATTGTACACCACTTCTCTCAAAACATCAAAGTAAATATCTATAGTCACCTTCAAGCCTTATGGGGAAAAAAACTTGGGGTCATGATATCTCCTTTATCACTGATAACACCTAACACCATCACTGTAGCAGGAAATTTCATTTTCATGACAATTAGGACTTCATTAAGAGTCTCACAGAGCCACCTGTTGTGTCATCTGTTGACTCTTTGGTCCTGCTGAGAATTCTTTGCACCAGAGAAGAAAATCAGAGGGTTTTTGTTCTGAGGTGGGTCTCTTGAAGACAGCATATATGTGGGTCATGTTGTCTTATCCATTCGGCTACCCTATGTCTTTTGATTTGTGTGTTTAATCCATTTACATTTAAGGTGATTATTGATTGATACTTGTTCATTGCCATTTTCTCCATTTGTGTCTGTATTCCTCTTTGGCTTTCTCTGTTTCTTCATTTCATTTGTTTACTTATTTTTAGAGCAGACCCTTTAGCATTTCTTGCAATGCTGGTTTGGTAGAGATGTATTCTTTTAGTCTTTTTTTTTGTCTGGGAAGCTCCTTATTTCTCCTTCTATCTTGAATGAGAGCCTTGCTGGGTAGAGTATTCTTGGTTACAGGTCTTTGTTGACCATGACTTGAAATACTTTTTGCCATTCCCTTCTGGCTTGAATTGTTTCTGTTGAATAATCATTTGATAGTCTTATTGGAGCCCCTTTGTATGTTATTTGTCTTTTCTCTCTTGATGCTTTTAGGATTATCTCTTTGTCTTTGAAATGAGCCATTTTAATAATAATGTGCCTTGGTGTTGATCTGTTTGAGTTGATCCTCATTGGGTCCTGCTGTGCTTCCTGAACTGGATTAATATTTTCACTCATCATGTTAGGGAAATTTTCTATCATGACTTTTTGGAACAGGTTTTCCATTCCTTGTTTCTCTTCTTCTTCTGGTATCCCTATGATACAGATGTTGTTATGCCTCTTGTTGTCCTGCAGCTCTCTTAACCCCTCTTCAATCTTATTCAGCCTTTTTTGATTCTCTTGTACTGTCTTGGAGTATTTGTCTACATTATCCTCCAACTTGCTGATCCGGTCCTCTGCTTCTTCTAGCCTACTGTTGATTCATTCTACTGTATTCTTCAATTCAGAAATTGTATTCTTCATTTACTCCTGGCACTTATTGATAGTTTCTATGTCCTTTTTCATACTGTTGTAGTTCTCAGTAAGTTCCTTGTAACTTCCCTGGAGTTCTTTGTAATTTCCCTGGAGTTCTTTGTAATTTCCCTGGAGTTCTTTGTAATATCCCTGGAGTTCTTTGTAGTTCTCCTGTAGTTGTTTACAGTTTTCTTTGATGTGGCTGAGCTCACTGAGCTTCTTTATTATCATTCTTTTGAAATCCTTATCTGATATTCCAGGTGCCTCTGTTTCATTTTGTGTTCTTTCTGGGGATTCTTCCTTTCCTTTTGGTGATGGACTGATTCTTTTTTTCTCCATTTTGGGTGTCTGTTCTTGCTTGTTATTTATTTATTCATTTTTGTTCTTTCCTTGGGTTAACCTGCTTTGCTTCCTTGCCTTAGTTGAGCCCCCTTCTGTGATAGGAGATTTGTGAAGTTCAATGTTGCTGTTTCCCAGATTTTCTCCACTTGCTGTTCTTGGTGTGTCCTTTATTTGGGCTCTCTGGTTGTATTCTGGGCCTGTAGGCTTTTAGCAGAAACAAAAACAAAAACAAACAAACAAACAAAAAATAAAACCAAAAACCAAAAACCAAACCAATCCAAACCAAGCAAACAAACAAACAAAAAAAAAAAAATGCAAAAGGAAAAAAGAAATGAAAAAATGATAATAATAATAAGAAGAAAGGGTTTAGATGGCTGTTCACCCTTAATAATCCCTGACTGGTCCAGATGGAGACTGGACCTGAGGGCTTTTAGCAGAGGAAAAAAAATAGAAAGAAAAAAAGGGAGAAAGTCACAAGGGAAAGAGAAATCAATATCAATAAAGAAAGGTTTAGGTGTCTGTTCACCCTTTATGGTCTCTGTTTGGTGCAGGTGGAGCCAAGACCAGTGGGTTTTATCAAGGAGAAAAGAAAGGAGAAAGAAAGAAAGAAAGAAAGAAAGAAAGAAAGAAAGAAAGAAAGAAAGAAAGAAAGAAAGAAAGAAAGAAAGAAAGAAAGAAAGAAAGAAAGAAAAAAGTGGCAGAAAGTCACAAGACAAACAGAAATCAATATTAATAAAGAAAAGTTTTAGGTTCCCCCTTTATGATTTCTGATTGGTCCAGGTGGAGCCAGAACCTGTGGGCTTTACCAGAAGGAAAAGGAAAAGAAAAAATTAAAAAACAAAAAACAAAAAACAGAACCAAGTGTATGAATACAAGGAATAGGCCTTCAGTGGTCAGGGGGAAAGGGGTTGGGG
>PVIW01018664.1:0-11161 GCA_004026585.1 Noctilio leporinus | reverse complement strand
TGCTGGAAACAGCCTAAGTGCCCATCAGTGGATGATTGGATCAAAAAACTTTGATACATTTACACAATGGAATTCTATATAGCAGAAAGAAAGAAGGAACTTGTACCCTTTGCAACAACATGGATGGAACTGGAGAGTATTATGCTTAGTGAAATAAGCCAGTCAGTGAAGGACAAATATCATATGATCTCACCCATTACGGGACAATAATGAACAAAACTCACAACAAGCAAAACAGAACCAAGTATATAAATACAAGGAATAGGCCTTCAGTGGTCAGGGGGAACGGTATTGGGGGAAGGGGGGAGACAGAGGCAAAGAAGGGGAGCAGCTTAGACAAGAACCTAGTATAAAGGAACCATGGACATGGACAATAGGGGGGATTGACTTTGGCGGGAATGGGTGGGTGGGGAGGGGGACAGAGGGGAGCAAAAAGGGGATGGATGTAGTACAACAACAATAAAATTAAAAAAAAAAAAAAAGAAATTGTCAGGTTAAATAGAATGTATGATGACCCTAATTAGTAATAAAAGGGTCATATGATTATGGGAGGAGCCATGACAATGAGGCAATGACAAACAACCAGACTATACAGCGCAAATGATATCCTTGGAGCAGAGGCTATTTTAGGATAGAGCAGATAAATGAGCACTAACATCTATTTACACAGGAGAATTACAGCACTGATCACCAAGAAGGAGTAAGTCACCAAGGGAACTTGCTGAAGGTATGAGGTTCTGACAATTTTTACTAAGCTCAGAATCATAAATGACTGTCATTGCAATGCAAATCCTTCCACATTAAATATACCTAAACTGTTACTAAACAAATAAATAAACAAACAAATAACCCTAAACTGGGGAAACATAGTTAAATTTACCACTAAAAATACTTCTTCGCCTCTGTCTTCAAAAATGATGATCAGAGACCAGAGAAAATTTCCAGCTTTAACTTTTAGTTTCCAGCTATTGTCTGGATCCCTCTGAGACATATCTGGTGTGACTCTGAAGGAATCAATGAAAAACAATAGCAATTCTCAACTTGCCTTTCTCCTACTCCCAGGCCCACTTGCCAGTCTGTTTCAGTTCTTTGCCTTTAAAAGGAAGTACGTACAGGTTTACCACCATCTCACAGGTTTTCCAAGTCAAATGCAACATGGTTTTTCTTAGCCTTTTATCATTTGTTTTAGTTTTCATCTTTTCATGGTATCAATTTTGTTTCCTTCACCTTTAACCTCTGCCCCCATTTTTGTCCTGCTGTCCGTTCTCTAATAGGGCTTCTTTATAGGAAGTGCCATTTTGAAGATGAAGAAATGAGCTTTCTCTTGTCCTGATAATATACTTGAAACTAAATAAGGTAGCAACACAAATAAAAATATTTGCTTTACCTATTTGTTCCCCACACCTTCCACAAGACTTTTTTTTATCTGTAAACATTTCTTGTGCTATCAGAACACATAATAAATTGCAGAATTTGACAGCTGCACATTTATTGGGAAATACCACTTTGAAAGGATGTATCCCTAGAGAATCAGTCTTGACAGTGTTTTTAACCAACATGCATTAAAACACTGGTACAGACAGCAGTCGATGAGAGCAAAACTCTATTCATGGATTGTACTGATTCTGCTCACCCATTCACCCTCCATACCTGATTGTAATTTGGTTATTCATCTCAAGTCCCACCAGCCTGTGTACTGCTTCCCTGATGGATACAAGATAACATCTTATATATGTATTGCCAACATCATGTATAATACCCAGATTTGATATGCTTTTATCCCTAGATTCTACAATTTGAGATTTAAATATGACAATGCTATTATTTTACAGTTTGTCTTGAAAAACCACCTATTTCTGACTAGACAAGACAGTCATTCTGGTACCATGGGTCTTTGGGGGTTTCTTTCAAGCACATTATCAGGAGCTAGTACAGGAAAAAGGTGAAAAGCCTGAGCTGACACAGGTAGGAAGTCAGTCCTCTAGGCAAACAAAATTGCTTGTTCTTTACCACTGAACAGCATTTTTAAAGAATGAACTGGAAAAAAATAAAAACAGCCAGAATAAACACACAGGAGACTTCTTCATATGTAACATAAATGATAGCCAAGAGAAAACCATGATTCTGCAACTAACATCCTACTTAATATGGAAGGGAGAGTAAAATGCTACTAACCTATATAAAAGTCATACTGTGTTAGTTTGCTTTCTCAAAAAAAATCACAGAGATTCCTCTTTCAGAAGCACTTTTTCTTCTTTGCCTTAGTAATGTGCAGTAAGGGAATTGTGTCCAATAATGATGCTCCTACTTCCAACCAAATTGTGGTTTCCAGATTACTGCTTCCTACTAGTTTTCTCTAATTAAGTGGAATCTATGCTGCTTGGCAATTAGTTCTAACATCCTCCAAATAGTTTGCAAATTTGCCTGACCTCAAGGGTGAAGAAAGGATTGTAGTTAGAGTGCCTTATGTTATCCTTCAGTGTTTTTCTCTACATGCCAAATTAAACCAAGTTGAAAGCTTTATATTATTAATTTGAAGAAAATGGCTTTGTGATATTGTATACTCAATGCCTGAAACATTTAAAATATATTAGTACCTACCATAATATGTATATTTAAGTCTAGTTATTGGAAAAATGACAAAAATATTGAATTTAAATGATTTTAAATGTTTTAGAAAGAATTCCACATGGCTGTCCCTTGATAGTTCAATAGGTGATGGCATCATCCCACCAAACATCTTATCAGCTTTATTCATGTTAGATGATATTTTCCCAAATATATATATTGAATTATGGGTAATGTTTAAGTTATATATATGTGTGTGTGTGTGTGTGTGTGTGTGTGTATATATATATATATAATCATGATAAAAGAAAGTCAGTTAATCTCTTGATAGCCAAGAAATTATGTTGTGATAAGATTAAAAATTTCAATGTTGGTAAAGAGCCTAATTTTAACTGAAACCCTTCACCACCACTCCACTTAGCCTTTGGTTGTTACTTTCTTTGAGTGCATATAAATTGTTTGATATTCCAAAAGCATATGTTCAAATGTGCTAGGGATCTTGTTAAATGTGTTTCCCAGTTAACTTCATTGATTTGGATACAACACAAACAAAGAAACAAAAAAAAACTAAAATGAAAATATTTTCCTATATTTTTAGAGCTTTGATGATGATGCTTCCAAAGCTTGTAAAGTTGTCAGGAGTAGTTATGCTTTACAACCCATGTGTGAAATTGTGGCTTAAATATATGGAATTGTTTTGGTGTTTTTGATTTTGCCAGTATAAGGAAATAAATATATTATGTGAATACAAAGAATGCTTGCAAATCATGGAGAAATCAACTTCTATAGAACTTGTAGTAAACATCTTCACTTTCTATGGTTAAACTTTTATTATGTCAAGGATCTGAATAAAAACTGAAATGTTCTGCCAAGTTCAAGAACTTCTTTTATATTTCAGCTGTCAGTTTTGGAAAATACATTTGGAAGTGTGATTTTCTATTATTAAAAGATCCAGTTATTTTGCATATATGGTAGTGGTTTTCTAAGTATATAAAAATATCTAGACATTGCTCAATATTTTCAATTTCCATTGAAATATTTGGCATTACATAGTTCTAAGATAATTCTACAGAAATTCCACTTTAGATCTCTATTTAAGTAATAACCACTAAGATTTGAAATCATAGATGCTTAACTAAAAATATCACTGCATCAATTTATTTCCAAACAAGTCATCATATGCTATGGATACACATTATTTGATACTTTTATTTTTTATTTCTCAACAGCTGTACAAAAAAAAAAAAAAAGATTCTGAATAATTACCTTACATGTCACTTCTGAGGAGGCTATAGACAAAAGAAATACAATTTCTAAGTCCACTGGTCTTTCAGATTTTTAGTGTAGGAAGCTAAATAAGGGAAGAGGCAAAGAGAATCAGACATTAAGAAGCCTAATCAACTATGGAGGTGAATAGGACAATAAACTTGATTTACTCTGGAAGTTACAGCTTCAGACACCACAGGAGATTGCAGCATTGCCCTGTTAAGGGGATTCATAACCCTCTCTCCATCATGTAGGAAGGACCAGTTTTCCAATCTCCTCTGTGTAAAATGGGTCCATTTGCCTAGACTCAAATAGGTGGAAATGAATAAGACAACAACAACCTAAAAGGAAATTCCTCTACTGGGCATGTGCCCAGTAGAAGCCAAATAGCACAGGGAAGGGCCATTCCACTTTGAGGCATGTACAGTAGGAGTCAACATAACAACCATAAAGGGAAGGTGTCTAATCTAAAGAAAACACTGAATTGGATAAGAGAAACAGAAGCCCATAATGTCTAGAAAATTAATTGGGGTCTTCTGGCCAACATGGAGGAATAGGTCTCCCTTCACAACTAAGAAGAAATATAGCTACCTTAAAACTAAAGACAACCAAAAGTTCCAGAAACATGAGCTGCATGGAAGTGGCTGAAGCAGCAGCAACAGCAGCTGTGTCTAGCTGGTGGAAAGTACAATAACACTTTAAAAAGTAGGGAGGGACACCTGTGGAGTGCTCCCAACACTAGACCAGACCTCGTAACTGATGGATCCAGTACTAGGGAAAATAAAGTCTCATTGCTTCTGACAAGGAAAACTAGTGAGTGGTGGGGTGAAGGAAGAAACTGCCAGTCTCTCAGCGGAGTCCATTTGTTTAGAGGGCCTACATGGTCCTAGATCATCAATAAAAGCACACACTCTAGGCACCATCACCAAGCAAAATCTAGTGGGACAGCAGTCCCATTTGAGCAGTGGGAGAATTGCCTGGAAAAGGGGCAGGTACTGAGCAAGTGGCATTGTTCACGCTCAGACCCTTCCCCCACATATAGTGCCGCAACATGGCGAACTGGATCACCAAACACTGATGAATAGCTAAGGATCTTCCCCTTGCAATGCAACAGGTGCAACAGCTCTAAGACATGAAGGCAAACACAGGAGCCTGTCAAGTTGAGGAGAGAGAAGTATAACTTAAAAAAAAGAAACAGATCAAGGTTCCAGTGGGACAACTAAGTGACAAGGAGGTAACTGACCTAAAATACAAAAACTGTATGATCATATAAATAGATGCTGAAAAGACATTTGATAAAATACAGCACCCATTTATGATACAACTGCTCAGCATTGTGGAAATAGAGCATACCTCACACAATAAAGGCCATATATGAGATACCTGCAGCCAACATCATACTCAATGGGCAAAACCTAAAAGCATTCCTCTTAAGATCAGGAAAAATACAAGTGTGTCCACTCTCCCCACTTCTTTTCAACACAGTTTTGGAAGTTCTAGCCACAACAATCAAACAAGTAAATGGAAAGTCTCCAAATTGGAAAGGAGGAAGAAAACTGTCATGATTTGCAGAGGATATGATAGTGTACATAGAAAACCCTATAGACTCCTCCAAAAAACTATTTAACCTAATAAATGAATTTGGGAAAATAGCTGGGTACAAAGCCAACATCCAGAAATTGAAGGTATTTTTGTATACTAACCATGTAACATCAGAGATAGAAACTAGAAAACAAATCCCATTTACTATAACAAGAAGAAAAATATACTTAACCAAGGAGATAAAAGACCTGTACTTGGAAAATTACAGAACACTGAAGAAGAAAATTAAGAACAATACAAATAAATGGAAGCATATACCATGCTCATGAATGAGAAGAATTAACATCATAAAAATGTCCATACCCAAAGCCATCTATAGATTCAATGCAATCCCTATTAAAATGCCAACTTCATATTTCATAAACCTAGAACAAATACTTAAAAAATTATAAGGAGCAAAAAAATACCTCAAATAGCCACACCAATCTTGAAAAAGAGGAACAAAGTAGGAGTAATTACAACACCGGACATCAAACTATATTACAAGGCCCCTGTAATCAAAACAGGCCTATACTTGCACAAAAACAGACAAATAAATCAGTAGAACATAATAGAGAAACTGGAAATAAACCCAGGTCTTTATGGTCAATTAATATTCAACAAAGGGGGATGAAGCATACAATGGAGTGAAAATAGACTCTTCAAAAAGTGGTATTGGGAGAACTGGAGAGGAACATGCAAAAAATAAGAGAGACCATCAAATAACAACATACACCAGAATAAACTCAAGATGGATCAAGGAGTTAAACATAAGATTTGCCACCATTAAAGTCCTAGAGGAAAACATAGGCAGTACAATTTCAGATATCTGAAGCAGCCAATATTTCCACCAAGACTTCTCCAAGGGCAAGGGAAATAAAGGACCAAATAAAAAAATGGGACTACATCAAACTGAAAAGTTTCTGTTTACCTAAAGAAAACATCAGCAAAATTAAAGGGAATCAACTGCATGGGAAAATATATTTATCAATGATACCTCAGACAAGAGTTTGATCTCCAAAATATATAAAGAACTTATTTGTCTCAACAGTGGGAAGACAGACAATCCAATTTAAAAATGATAAAAAGACATGAATAGACACTTTTCCAAGGTCCCAAAGGCATATGAAAGAATGCTCAACATCACTAGCCATCAGAGAGATGCAAATTAAAAACATAATAAAATATCACCTCACACCCGTCAGAATGGCCATCGTTAACAAATCAACAAATAATAAGTGCTGGTGAGGATGTGGAGAAAAGGGAACACTAGTTCATTGTGGGAATGCAGACTGATGCAGCTACCATAGAAAACAGTGTGGAATTTCCTCAAAAACTATAAATAAAACTGTTTTTGGATCCAGCAACTCCACTGCTAGGACTATATCAAAAGAACCCTGAAACACCAACTCAGAAGAACCTATGTACCCCTATGTTCATAGCAGCACTATTTACAATAGCCAAGTGCTGGGAACAGCCTAAGTGCCCTTCAGTAGATGAATGTATTAAAATTTTTGGGTACATTCACATAAGGAATACTAAGCAGCTGAAAGAAGGAACTCCTTCTCTTTGTAATAGCATGGATGGAACTGGAGAATATTATGCTTAATGAAATAAGCCAGGCAGTGAAAGACAAATACTATGTGATCTCACCTAATCCAGGAGACTAATAAACAAACAAACAAGCAAGCAAAATAGAACCAGAGACATGCAAATAAGGAACAGACTAACAGTGACTTGAGGAGGAGAAAGGGGGAAAGAAGAGGAAGAATTTATTCAAGAAACTACTGTAAGTGACCCATGAACATGGACAACATGTGAGGATTGACTGTGAGAAAGGGAGTTGGGTAGATGGGACAGGGAAGAGCAATGAGGGGGAAATGGAACAAATGTAATGCAACAACAATAAATTAATTTAAAAAAGGAATACTTATATTTTGTACATCTCATTTAACTACTATAGTTTCTTTTCATTCCTTAACATCTTAACCTTTTAGTTACTAATTGATTGCTTATGTTTCTTTTTTCCTGTAATGTACATAAGCTTATTTCCAGGCTTTAACCATCTTTAGAACATTTTATTGCTGATTTCTGATTTATAAACAGAAATCACAATTCATGTGCCAGAGTGGATTTATTTATTTATTTATGTATTTATTATAGATGATAGTCTTGCTGTAGTAAAACCAAGCCATTTAAGATTCATATATGATTCATTCCTGACACGAGAAGTCTTGTTAAAATTCTATAAGTTGTGCATACATTTGTTTATAGTGTTCTCTGTACATTTAATCCTGAAAAAATTGTTTCTAGTGGAAAGCTAGTTGATAGTGTAGTGGGGCATGAAGACCTTGCAAAATCATCACAGAAAAATTAATACAGTCGGTCTTTTTTGTTGTTTGTTTTTCTTTTTCCACTTTCATTTTAGTCAGGGCATTATCTTTCATCAGGTTTTTGTAATAGTTCCCATTTTCTGGTCAGACAACTTCACCTGCTTCCTGCTGGTGATTGAAAGCATTCTGAATTACTTTGCTTGGCTGCAGCCACCCCTTTTTGTTTTATTTCTCTCTTTTTCCTTTTTAATACCCTGCATTCCATAAATTCTTTGCATTTCCTGCTTCAGTGGCTTTGTCTAAATTGCTTCCACTTCCACATAGTCAAATTCTTGCAGTCCAAATGTAAACTCTTCGACAGGAAGACTTTTCTGATTCTATAGCCTAATATAATCTCTCACTACGCAGAAATTGAATTAAATTTATCTCTTTCTCTCTTATGGTGCATATCAATTATTACTTTGCAGTTAATGAGCCATGTTTCACCTAGTGCATAATAAGACTATATTCTTCTTGAGGGTAGGGGCCACTTGCCATTTATGTTTATTTATATTACTATGCTCCTAGCCTTTGATCCTTCATCCCATCATTTATGTATTCAACAAGAGTAAACAAAAAAGAGATGGTACCTGCATTTATAGAGAGAATATGGAATACAGGAAGTACACATAGTAAGCCTTCAAATATTTATTGAATGAGAATTAGTAATCACTATTTACTGGTTTCTTGAAGTGAATAAACCCTTAAGTAAAAAGAAATAGTGTGTTTACATTTAACAATACCTCAAGCTGAATAAAAATGTCTGTAATATTTGTAATCTACAAGGAAGCTTAAGATATCATAAAGTCAATGAAAGTTGAAAATAACAGATACTTTAAAAACTTTAAAGTATTGCTTTATTTATTAAACTTACTTTTTTAATTCAAAAAAGATAACAAATATTTACTCCAAAATGTATGTTATAGAATCAGGATTTTGAGATTAAATCAACTATACTCAGCATAGAAAGCATTCCTGATTAATTTTACTCTAACAGTGAAATAATATATGGGCCAAGGTAATTTACTCTTGCCATTAAGATATTTATCCTAATGGCACAAAAGATAAATATAACTCTTTAACAGAAATTAGTGAAGTTCTAGTGTGATATGTACAAAGTATATTGTATAAACAACAACTTAAAAAAAAATAGTATTTCTAAGAAAACTCCATCTTTGATCCTAAACAATTGTTATTACTTTGAAATTGCTATTCTAGGTTATCTGGGATAATCCTCATCACCTCATCAAAATAAAACAAAAATATCATAAAGCTTCATGTGAAGTTTATTAATTTCAGACTCAGGTACTCTGGCTAACCCAATAGAGAATACTAGGGATGGCAACTGTCATGTAGCCAGGCAGGCAACAAGGCTATTAACAAAGAGTTACTGCAATTGGCCTTCAGTGCATCCCTCCCATGATCACCTCTGATGTAGGCAATCTTGACCTTCTGTACAGATTGGCTGGTGTTATAAATTAAATGTTTGTGTACCCCCAAATACACATGTTAAAAACCTACTGTACAATGTGAAAGGATTAGGAGGTGTGCATAGAACCACGTGTATACCTCTATAAATGTACTTTCACTTTTGCATTCTGATGATCTAATTGCCAGTTTCTGCTTTTAAAGAGGTATGTCTTGAGGGCAAGGGTTGAGTTCTTATATTCCAAGTAGCTAAATTAGTGTCTGGCTAAATCCTTAAGGAAACACTTAGTGACTGACTGACTGGCTGACTAAATGAATGAATAAGTTACATAAATTAGGCATAGCTGCCTTAAGAATAAAGACGGTGTCAAGAAACCAGGCAAAACTCTTATTCATACTTTACCTTCATCACAGATTGGCTGTTGTTATGGACTAAATGCTTGTGTTTTCCCAAATTCACATGCTGAAACCCTACCTCCCAATAAGAGAGTATTAAAATAGTGTCAGAAAAATACCTTAGGAGGAGGAAAGATGGCGACAGAGTAGAGAGCAGTGCTGATGGTGTTCTCGAGTACCAAAGCAGCTAGAGGACAAGATAGGGAGTGTGAGACATCTTCAGGACCCTAGGAATTGTAACGGGCAGCATCTGGACACACGGGAGCACAGCCCAGAGGCAGAGGAGGCCAGCAGGACAGTAGGTGAGGCGTTCCCGACCAACCGGCTGGTGGGTCGAGGTCAGCTCTGGGCAGGGGTGGCTCTGCCCAGAGGGGCACGTTTGACTGGGGCCAGTTCCAGGACCCCTGGCAACTGGAAGTCTCAACAGAGAAGTGCAGGCAGCGAGGGCGAACGACGTAGGGAACTCGGAATTGAACTCTTGCAGGGGAGGGACTGTGAGAGACTCACTCCGGCAGCGGGGAGAGGAGGCTCCGCACGCGCAGGGCTAGAGGCGGAGGAGAAGAGTCCTGCGGGAACCCGGAGTGGGGGAGCAGGAAGTGCACCAGCGGGGCAGCGAGAGGGCCGAAAATGGTGCTGCTAGGCCACCAGGGAAACAGCAGCTAGAAGCCCCAGTGAGGGGGGGAGGCCCAGCCCAGTGCAACCACACAGGCCCCCAGGCTCTGCGGGAAAATCCAAGCAGCTACCCAGCGAGCTGGGAACTAGTGGTGGGGGTAACTGACCCACCATTGCCTGAGACAAAGGCCACACCACCCATGCCTGGGAGGGGCTCATTACAGAGGCCGCGTAAAGGACTCCGAGGAGAGCTGGTTGGCTTGGAGGTGTGGTGCCCACCCTGGAAGGGCGGGACAGTATAGGCGACCCGGGACAGTGTTGACTGACAGGCCCGGCCTCCTCCCGGAACTGGGGGGGCAGGGCCAGTCATCACAGAGACCAACGAAGTTGCGGGCTGCCCTGCAGAAGTGCTAGGTGCTCTTCCTGGGCTTGAACCTCCGCCAGGAGTGGGAGGGGGCTCCCTGTGGGCTCCAGAACACCGGTAGCCCTAACACCCAGCCAGGCTGCTGAAGGCCCAGCCTACCTGGGGGCAGACACTCAGAATCAGCCCTACTGCAACTATCAGAGGCCTGGCCATGAGCCAAGATGGGCTAGAATATAGACTATAGACTGTAAAATCCTGACCAAGAAAAAGAGGCAGCATCAGGAAAGGGATTGCTGCCAATCACAAGCACCTGAACTATACCGAGGGCAATATGAACTATTAAGCCCCAACATATCCTTTGCAAAAGTTACTCCTCACATATTCTTAATCCCCCCCCCCAATTCCTCAACCCACCTAAATACCCAAGACCCTCCCCTACTCTCAAATTAAAGTCTATTCACTCTGTGGCTATAACGCATTCCCAGTCCTCAATCTAAGTATTCCTCCCTTCCCCAGCCTTTCTAAACCCATTCTTTATTCTTTTCTTCCTTCCTCTTTTTTTTTTTTTTTTTTT
>PVIW01018663.1:0-11163 GCA_004026585.1 Noctilio leporinus | reverse complement strand
AGTCAGTGAAGGACAGGTATCATATGTTCTCACCCATTACGGGACAATAATGAGCAAAACTAACAACAAGCAAAACAGAACCAAGTGTATGAATACAAGGAATAGGCCTGCAGTGGTCAGGAGGAAAGGGGTAGGGGGGAGGGGGGAGGCAGAGGCAAAGAAGGGGAACAGCTTAGACAAGAACCTAGTATAAAGGAACCATGGACATGGACAACAGGTGGGATTGACTTTGGGGGGAAACGGTGGGTGGGGAGGGGGACAGGGGAGAAAAAAAGGGATGGATGTAATACAACAACAATAAAATTAAAAGAAAAAAAAAAGTAAAAAAAAAAAAAAAGAAAGAAAGAAAGTGAGGAATGGAATGCAGAGGGGCGGGAGCGAGAAACATCCGTGTGGGTGCCTTCCATATGCACCCCTACTGGGGATCAAACCTGCAACTTTTTGTTGCATAGATGATGCTGCAACCAACAGAGCCACCAGCCAGGGCAAGTAAAGCATTTTAGAGACCACCTGGTTTCTCTCCATTTTACCTTTTGTATTTTTCTGCCACTGTGAAATGGCATGGCTTTGGAGGATATATGGATGCCAAGGTTAATAATCCTAAATATTTAAAACTTGATAGAGAATTTCTATCTGTATGTAATAAACCCAAAACAAAATTAACAGCAAGCTGTCTAAACATCCACTTATTGTCACAATCATTGTTCATAACTATAGGCTTAATTTCTGTCTTATGTTTTTATTGCAATCACAAGAAATTACCACAACTTTAGTGCCTGAAGACAACTCAAATTTACAGATCTCACAGTCTGTAATTATGAAGTCTGAGCTGATTCTGCTGAATTTTCTGCCCTGGGTCCTATATAAAGCTGAAATCAAGCTGCTGGTGGCAGGGCTCTTATTAGGAGGCTCACTTAGGTAGTTGGCAAAATCCAGTTCCTTATCATTGCAGGACTGAGGTCCCTGTTTCCTTCCTGGTAGTCAACTGGTGGCCAGTTGATACCTAAAGACCCCTCTGATCCTTGCACGTGAGCTCCTACATCTCAGAGGCAGCAAAGGCGCCTTTAATTCTCCAGTTGGTAATCACTCCACTCGTTGCATCCCCTTGTCCATAGCTTCAGATAGTTCCCTGCATTTAAGGGCTCAGGTGATTAAATTAGGCCCACCTGGATAATCTTCCTATTTTAGGATCAATAACTTCATTTACATATTCAGAGTCCATTTTTAATGTAACATTTCAGACATCAAAGTGTAGATATCGTTGGAGTTGGAGAGACATTGTTTAGCCTACTACATTTTTTCAGTCTCTTAAGAAATTCAAAGGACTGACCTTTTCCCCATCAGATGAAACTCTTTTGTGATCCTTTCAGGAGGGATTATATTTTTCTTAATATCAATGCTTCTCTTTATGTCTCTTTGCTGTCTTATTCAATGCTGTGATTCACCAATGTGCCTTTAAGTTTCCTGTGGAGTGGCCTGGCTTTTACTTCTCCTTACTGTTTGCTTTTTAATGTAGAGTGCGTCACAATTATGTATCTACAATTCCAGATGTTTTCTCTGTTAGCTGATTCCATCTAGCATAAATAATTACAACAAACACCATGTAAGGAAATTACCACTCTCATCACGTAGCAAAAGGATGAGCTACTTTTTAGCAGTGAAGCTGCTCAATTGACATATTGAGAATTATATGTCTATGTTTATAATTTTGTTTTTTGCAGTTCAGCACTTCATAATATTGTTTTTGTTGATCTTCATAATATGATTTATTTAAACATAGGATTATGTGGGAAATACAGTTGCTTAGCACTTTCTGGAATGGTTTATCATTATTTTTCCAAAGACCATAAAAAGAGGGAGCCTTCAGATGTGTGTGTAGCTGCTTCTTCTACTTGATTATTGATTTTCTGACATTGAAAGAGCAGCTGGCTCTTCTTTCTGTATTGACTGCTTGTTGCAGGAGTCCTGCTTTTTCCAAATTATAAACGTACTTTTTCTTTTCTTATAGATTGCAACTTATAACTTTCGGTTTTTATAGAATGGATACATTTTATTTCTGTAATTAAGCCCTACAACTCCTCTGCTCCACATAAAAAGACTGAAAATCATCAACAAATTAATTTTAGAAAAAAGTAATGCTATGGTTACATGCAGTGTATATAACTGCATGACTGACTGGGAAAATATGTTAAACAATCAAGAATTAAGTCTGGCATAAAAAATAATATTTGTAGTGTTCTATATCATCAACTTTAAATTAGTCATTTCATGTTTGATTATATAGGTATGTTCTAAAAGAACAAAGAAAGGTTTTTCTCATATTCTAGCTCTTCAAGTTATAATAAGTTATGAAAACCAAAGAAAAATATAATATTAAGTGCTGCTGAGAAGACACTCTACACATTTATTATGAGGGAATATAAATAAGCAGACTATAGGTAGCTAGAGCCATCATCCCCACCCCAATACTCCATCACCACTTATTTGCTTGAATCATTCATTTATGTATCTGGCTCTCAAGGTTCTATCTGTCAAATGAATATAAAAATACTTTGTTTGCCTGAAGAAAGAAGGTTGGCTCTCTCAAAGCGTGTCCAAAATTTCATGAATAGAAAAGAAAGCAAAGAGTTCAATTTCTGAAAGTAACACAACTTTTTTTCAAAATATCAAAATCAAGTCTACAAAACTAAATGAATAAATAAGTATACAAAGCAAACGGTATGCAAATTGATGTAAGTAATGTATAGTATTTATGTAGTTTGTGAGGTATACCCTCACAAATAAATAAAGAGACATTTATTGAAGAAGATACAAGACGCAAGAAACATTATACATAGGACAATGACACCTCAGGCCTCTCCAAAGTAGGTACCTTGAGACCTCATCCAGTTTTCTCAGTTGCCATCAGCTGCCCCATTGTATATTCCTGAATTTCATCAATGGAATTAACTCTCTTCCCTTTCAAAGGTGATTTTAGTTTTTGGGAAAAGCCAGAAGTCGTAGGGTGCCAAATCTGGGCTGTAGAGGGGCTGAGTCACCTGAGTGATACGATATTTCACCAAAAACCTCTGCACTAGATGTGACACATGCACAGGCATGTGTTGTGGTGATGAAGCTTCCAATCACCAGTTGCCCAAAGCTGTGGCCTTCGGAATCATCCAAATAGTTTCCACAGATTAATGTTCAAGCCAAACACAAAATTTGATGCAGATTTGTTGCTCTATGAACTCAATCATTTTGAATGCAGTGGCTATACAATATACCACGGTACATGCTCACTCAATGGTATCTACCACTCCCACTGACTCAGTAATTGAGGTCATCATTTAATTCCTTTAGCTTGACCTTGTTTGGGAAGCACTTTATTGGCCCTTCTATTCTAAGTGATAGATTTGCTGATAGAGTAATCTTGTTTGTAAGTCCTTGCTTTCCACCATTTTAAGTACTTCTTGCCAGCCCCTTCTAGCCTGCAAAGGAAGTTTCTTTTGAGAAATCCGCTGATTGTCTTATAGGAACTCCTTTGTAGGTAATTGCTTGTTTTTCTCTTGCTGCTTTTAAGATCCTCCCTCTATCTTTAACGTTTGGCATTTTAATCACTATGTGCTTTGGTGTGTTCCTCTTTGGATTTGACTTGTTTGGGACTCTGTGCTTCCTGGGCTGTATGTCCATTTCCTTTACCAAATTAGGGATGTTTTCTTTCATTATTTTTTAAAATTTCCTGCTGTTTTTCATTTCCTTCTGGCACCCCTGTGCTTTGGATGTTGGTATGTTTAAAGTTGTCCCAGAGGTTCCTAATCTTTTCATTTTTTTCAATTCTTGTTTCTTCTTTATGTTCCAGGTGAGTGTTTATTTCCTTCTTTTGTTCCAGGTTGTTGATTTGAATCCAGCTTCCTTCCCATCACTGCTGGTTCCGTGTATGTATGTGTGTGTGTGTGTGTGTGTGTGTATGTATATATATATATATATATATATATATATATATATATATATGCACTTTTTTTTTTTACTTTGTATAACCTTTACTTCTTCCTTTATTTTGTTGTCATATTCAATCATTTCTCTGAGCCTCTTGATCACCTCTGTATTGAACTCTGCATCTGATATGTTGGCTATCTGTTTTGTTCAGTTGTCTTTTGGAGGATCTGTTCTGTTCTTTTATCTGGGCCATATTTCTTTGCCTCCTCAATTTGGCAGCCTCCATGTGTTTGTTTCTGTGTATTGGGTAGAGCTGCTTTGACTCCATGACTGGGTAGTGTGACCTAACGTAGCAAGTGTCCTATACAGTCCAATGGCACAGCCTCCCCTATCACTCAAGCTGGGTACTTGAGATGCACCCTTTATGTGGGCTAGTACATCCTCCTCTTATATTTGAGCCTTGGTTGCTATTAAAAGGTCAGTGGGAGGCATTTACCCAGACCAGTCAGTTTCAAGGATTGACTGTGACCACTGACCACCAACCTCTGCCTTTCATGGAGGATCAGCTGTGTGGGGGTAGGGTGGTGGTGCTCTGATACAGTCTGTAGCTGTCCACTGGATGTGCCAGCCCTGGGGTTTCCTGGGAGGTGCAGGTCAGGATCATCTTCCACCTGTATATTTTCCCTGGGCATCCTGTCTGAGCTATAAAGCAATCTGAGATGCTGCTACATATGCTGGGATTGGAGATTCCCAAGTAAAGCCAAACTGTGAATATAAGCTGACTGTTGCTAGTGCCAGGCCTGGGGCTCACTGAGCCTAGCTGTTGCTTGTTTGAGAGGATTTAGGAAGTAGTGAAGTGGGAACCACCAAGATCAGCCTTTCCTATGAAAGAGCAGCTTGGGTGGGCCATAAATTGAATGATATGGAGGCTCTGGGGATCTCTGGAGCAGTTTAAACAGGGCTAGCCATGTTGATGGAGTCTCAGCTATGGCACCAGCTTGCCAGCTCTGTGAGGAGAGGGTTTAGAAAAGAGACAATGGCCTCTGTTCACCCAGTTGCCAGATGCTTCAATTATTCCCTGTGTGCCACTGGTGTCTTTCAAGATGCTACCCAAGTGCTAGAGTATTTGATATCCGCTAGCATGATTCCTCCAATTTTGTTCTTCTTTCTCAAGATTGCTGTGGTTATTTGGGACCTTTGGGAGTTGCACAAGATACATTGAAATCAAGTAGGAGAAATTTAAAGACAAAGAGAGATTCTTAAAGGCAGGAAGGAAGAAACATCTAGTAACATATAAGAGAACTCCAAAAAAGCTATCAGCTAATAATGCAAACCAGAGGGGATTGGCATGAAATATTCCAAGTAATGAAAAGCAATGACCTGCAACCAAGACTACTCTGTCTGATATGGCTCTCATTTAAAATGAAAGGTAAAATAAAGAGTTTCTCAAACATCCCTCCCCCAAAAAGGCTAAAAAAGTATAGCTCCACCAAGCAAGTGCTGCAAGAGATGCTAAAGGGATTGCTTTAAGAAGAAATAGACAGAAAAAGAGGAACACAGGTACAAAGGGAAAATGGCAATGAATAAATAACTATCAATAATAACCTTAAGTGTAAATGGATTAAATTCTCTAATCAAAAAGCATAGGGTAGCTGAATGGATAAAATAAAATTAAAAAGACCCACATATATACTATCTACAGAGACCCACCTTGTAACAAAAAATATACACAGTCTGAAAATGAAGGGATGAAAAAATATCTCACACAAATGGACATGAAAAAAAAATCTGGGTAGCAATACTTAAATCAGACAAAATAGACTTCAAAATAAAGGCCATAACAAAAGATAGAGAAGATCACTATATAATACTTAAAGATTGGTCCAACAGGAGGATATATAATAATGCATGTAAACATATATGGACTCAATATAGAAGCATCTAAATATATAAGGAAAATCTTGGAGGACTTTAAGAAAGAGATAGACAGCAATACATTCAATATAGGGAATTTAAACATCATACTGATATACAGATATATCTTCCAAACAACAAATCAACAAGGATATAGTGGCATTAAACAGCACTCTATATCAAACAGACTTAACTTATATTTACAATATATTTTACCAAAAAGAAGCAAAATATACATTTTTCTCAAACACACATGGATCATTTCAAAGATAGATCACATGATAGGACACAAAACAAGCCTAACAAATTCAAGAAAATTGAAATCATATCAAGCATTTTCTCAGATCACAATGGCTTAAAACTAGAAACCAACCTCAAGGAAAAAATTTAAAAACACTCAAATAATGGAAGCTGAAAAACACTGTATTAAATAATCAATGGAATAACAATTAGATCAAGAAAGAAACAAACAAAAATGAACACAACGACCCAAAACCTATGGGACACTACCAAGGCAGTCCCCAGATGTAAGTTCACAGCAATACGGGCCTACCTAAAGAAGATAGAAAAATCTCAAATAGACAACCTAACCTTATATCTAATATATATATCAACAGATCAATGAATCTAGGAGCTGGCCCTATGAAAAAAATAACAAGATGGACAAACCCTTTAACCAGACTCTTCAAGGAGAAAAGAGAAAGGACCCAAGTAAATATATTCAGAAATGAAAGAGGAGAAGTAACAACTGATACAACAGAAATACAAAGGATTGTAAGAAATTACTATACAACAAGAAATTGGACAACCTAGATGAAATGGATAAATTTCCAAAAACACCCAATCTTCTAAGATTGAATTAGGAAGAAGTAGAAAACCTAAATAGATCAATAATAACTGGCAAAATTGAAGCAATAATTGAAAAAACTCATGGCACACAAAAGCCCTGGACCAAATGGCTTCATAGGCAAATTTTACCAAATATTCCAAGAGAACTAACTTCTATCCTCACACTATTACAAAAAATTCAAGAAGAGGGAAGACTCCCAAACTCTTTTTACCAGGTCAGTATTATCCTAATTTCAAAACCAGGTATAGACACAACAAAGAAAAACATTTATAGGCCAATACCTCTGATGAACATAGATGCTAAAACCTTCAACAAAATATTAGCAAACCAGATCCAACAATACATTAAAAAGATGATACACCATGATTAAGTGGAATTTATTCCAGGGATGCAAGAATTGTGAATCAATAAACATAATACATTACATAAACAAAATGAAGTACAAACATTATATGATTATATCCATAGATGCAGAAAAAGCATTTAAAAATTTTTTTTAAAGATTTTATTTATTATTTCCAGAGAGAGAGGGAAACATCAATGTACAGTTGCCTTTTACCTGCCTCTAGCTATGGACTTGGCTGGAGACCTGGCTTGCAACCTGGTTACGTGCCCCAACTGGGAATTGAACCAGCGACCTTTGTGTTCACAGGTCAGCGCTTTATCCACTGTGCCACCAGCCACAGTGTGATAACTATTTTTAATTTCTAGAAGAATGTCTGATTGTGTTTCATATATGCTATGATGTTTGTCATGATACCTCATTAATGTATAATTATATGGAGATCAAATTTATATTGCATGCCACTGTAAGATACAGTGGCCACAAACTGAAACATGGTGTGTCCTGAGTATAATAGTCATAACATTTGATAAAAGGATATTCCAGATAGACTCTGTTTTGAACTACTTTTGCTTTCGTTTATTAAAATCTCTCATATTGTTCTTTCTATATATTATTTTAACCATATCCAAATAGATGGACCATTATTCAAAGGTGAATAATAACCAAAGAAACTTAAATAAGCTCTAGATATAGATATTGGAGCAAAAACTTATAGATAAGGTATGGGGAAAACTACAGTAAATAAAATTATGATATGTATTCAATAATTTATTTGAATTATTTTAAATAAAGCTAAATATACATTCATGAGTAATAATTATGAATAACATGTAAATATTATAAACTCTAGCAATGTTAAAAGACTTAAGTATAAGTGGAAAATGATTGAAAAGTAGGAGCACAAAGAAATAGACATAAATATGTAATCAATTCCTTTCACTTCATATCAGAAGATAATAGATATTTGCCTCAAACTGAAAATGTGCTTTAAAGTAAATCTGGTAATATTTCTCATATATTTTTAGGGTTAGAGATATATTTTAGATAGGAACTAGTATCTCTTCTTGCAAGAAAAACCTTAGCTAAAAACAGCAATTTATTAAGCTTAATTTCAATTGTGTTTTCTTAATTTTAGATGTCATTAAACAAAATTTTTGGTAAAATAATTACAGTATTGAGTCAAATTATTTTACCTAAGTATATTTGTCCATGTATATGTATAGAAAGGAGTCCAGAATTATGGTCAGCAAATGCTAGTATTTGCTTTGAGGTGATGGAGTTAAGAGATGATACATTCATTTATCTTCTTGTTCCCTGTATTTTATGTAACTATAAAATACAACATTTTAAACTATCTTAATAGAGTAAAAAGTCTAGTTGAGTGAACCTATTCTTAAACTCTCAAAATTATATAAAGCATTCTTGACTGAAGTACAATTAACTCTAGTGCCTAATCTAAAATTTCTGTGAAATACCATCTGCCTATCATCTGAACTAAAGGCCCTCTAAACCTTGGATTTGCTGCTCTGAATGTGATATGAACCCTTGACAGGAGCTGAGTGTTCTCAGAATTTTGTCTAAATACATTGTGTTAGAATTACAATTAACAACCAACTCACTGAATTACTATTGCAGAAAGTAATCAGCTTGATTTATCTTAAGCTTCTTAAGTAATTTCATGTAAAAACTAAATCAATACCAAATAGTCATTTTTGCAGGTTGCATTATAATGAAGTTGAGTAAAGATTTGCTACAATACAGACTAGAAGGCAGAAGTCCAGCGAAGATGCCAAATGTGCCTAGCTCATTCTTCAAGCCTCCCTCAATGTTGGCCAACCAGTAATCCGAAACTGACAACTAATTTAAAGGGAAGTGACCTGTGACCAAATTTCAGGAAAACCTGCAAATGAGTAGTTTTCTCTGAGCCTCCCTCACCTGCAGTCCTGAACTCTCTAATCACCTAACAAAGTATTTAAAAATACCAAATGTATTTGTCATAGCTGAGAAATTAAGAAATACAGCAAGTCTATATAAACAATGGATTGTTATAGCCTATATGATAGGAATTTACTTAGTCTGCTTGTACATGGGAATTTCTCAGTTAGGATTGGCTGAGAAAGAATATACCAGCTAAGACACACCTTCAGCTGGCTGTTGGTACTGTTGGGAAACCTGGAAACCACAGAACTAATGGGCAGAGAAATATCCTGGTTTCAGCACTTCAATGCTATTAAGCATGGAAGCTTGTCTATGTCAATTTCAAAATCTGCCTACTGTCAAGCAATCTCATTTTATCATAAATATGAGCCACCTCTTACCAATACCCATTTACAAAAAATATTAGGTATTTCAAATTTGGATAATAAGAATAATTCATCTTTCAGTCCCTAAATCAAACCAATGAGTCAATATCTTTGTGTGAATGTCTGTTTTAATCAAAGTATGATCTTCAGCTACCAGCTTTTGTTAGATATAATCAGTAAAACAAAAACAAAACACAGATATATATAAACTCTTATTAGTCAATGAAACCAAATGTACATATTAGAAATTTATTTCAAATTAAACATTACTGTAATATTGGTTATATTGGATTATATATAAACTCACAAATTAGATTCAGCATTGTGACAATCATATAGTATACCACTTTATAAAGCAGAAAATAGAAAATCCAAACACACACCTCTATTAACTACTGCTTTGCTTATTCACAGGAAGATAAGTAAATTTGAAACACCTACCCAAAGAGTGCCTCTGTTCAGCTTTATCAGAGAAAAAAATAAATATTTGAATTTTTAAAGTACGTGCAAAATATGGATTCACTTAAATGACACAAATCAATTAAGCATTGAAATTACATGAGATTTTTCACTAATCTTTAAAAATGACCTCATCTGAATTTTGTGCTATTTTCAGCATTCCAAGGCAAAAGAGCTCAAAGTAACTTTACTTTATGCCCCTCTCTACACCTATAAAAGTCTTTGGTATATTGGTTGGGGCACTCAGGTTGTTTTTTGAAGAAAATAATGCTGTCTGTAATATAACTATTATTGTAAAACACAGTATCACACACATAGAAGATTTTTGTCCTATTTATATTCAAGATAAACCAAGATCCCCAAAGATGTTGTGGCATTGAACAACACTCTAGAGGAAATGGACCTAACTATTGTATACAGTCTTTTACCCCAAAGAAGCAAAATACACATTCTTTTCAAATGCACATGGATCATTTTCTAAGATAGACCACATGGTATGTCACAAGACAAGCCTCCACAAATACAGGAAAATTGAAATCATACAAAGTATCTTCTCAGATCACAATGGCTTGAAACTAGAAACCAATCTCAAGGGAAGAAAACAAAAATTCTCTAACTCATGGAGACTGAATAACATGCTTTTAAGCAATGAAGGGGTTAACAATGAGATCAAAAATGAAATCAAAAAGTACCTGGAAACAAATGACAATGAACACACATCAGCCCAAAAACTATGGGATATAGCAAAGGCAGTTCTCAGGGGGAAATTTATAGCAATACAGGCCTTCCTAAAAAGGTCACAAGAAGTTTATAAAAACGACCTAACCACAAAGCTGCAAGAACTAGAGGAGCAACAACAAACAAAGCCCAGAGCAAGTAGAAGGAAGGAAATCATCAAGATCAAAGCAGAACTAAATAATTCAGATATTCAAACTACAATTCGAAGAATCAACAGGTCCAGGAGCTGGTTCTTTGAAAAAATAAACAAAGTTGACAAGCCCTTATCCAAACTCATCAAGAAAGAGATAGAGAGGACCCAAATAAACAGAATCAGAACTGACAGAGGAGAAATCACAACTGATACCTCAGAAATACAAAAGACTGTAAGAAATTACTACAAACAACTATTTGACAAAAAATATGACAACTTGGATGAAATAGACACATTTCTGGAAATGTATAATCTACCAAAACTGAACCCAGAAGAAGCAGAAAGCCTGAATAGGCCAATAACAACTAGTGAAATTAAAGAAGTAATCCAAAATCTCCCAAAGCACAAAAGCCCTGGACCAGATGGCTACACAGGTGAATTTTACCAAACATTTAAAGAAGAACTAACTCCTATCCTCCTCAAACTCTACCAAAAAATTCAGGAA
>PVIW01018662.1:0-11163 GCA_004026585.1 Noctilio leporinus | reverse complement strand
TTCAATTTGATATAGTCCCATTTGTTGATTCGTTCTTTGATTTCCTTTGCCCTTGGTGAAGTATCAGTAAACATATTTTTGCGTAGGATATCCAAAAGTTTACTGCCTCTATTTTTCTCCAGGACCTTTATGGTGGCACTGCTTATGTTTAAATCCTTTATCCATCTTGAGTTTATTTTGGTGTATGGTGTAAGTTGGTAGTCTAGTTTTATCATTTTGCATGTTGCTGTCCAGTTCTCCCAACACCATTTGTTGAAGAGACTGTTTTTACTCGATTGGATGTTCCTTCCCCCTTTGTCAAATATTAGCTGACCATAGAGTCCTGGGTTAATTTCTGGGCTCTCTATTCTGTTCCATTGATCTATATGTCTATTCTTATGCCAGTACCAGGCTGTTTTGATGACAGTAGCCTTGTAGTATTGTTTGAAGTCCAGTATTGTGATTCCTCCTACCTTGTTCTTCTTTCTCAAGATTGTGGTGGCTATCCGTGGGCGTTTTTTGCTTCATATAAATTTTTGAAGTATTTTTTCTATTTCTGTGAAGTCTGTCATTGGTATTTTAATTGGGATTGCATTGAATATGTAGATTGCTTTGCGTAGTATGGACATTGTAATGATGTTAATTCTTCCCATCCATGAACATGGTACATGCTTCCTTTTATTTGTATCTTCTTTAATTTCTGCTTCCACTTAGTTGTATCATCCTTGATTTCTTTCTTCAATGTTCTGTAGTTTTCTGAGTATATGTCTTTTACTTCCTTGGTTAAGTTGATTCCTAAGTACTTTATTTTTCTTGTTGCTTTGGTAAATGGGATTTGTTTTTTTGCTTCTATTTCTGATGTTTCATTATTGGTAAACAAAAATGCTTTAGATTTCTGAATATTGACTTTATATCCAGCTATTTTGCTAAATTTTCTCATTAGGTCAAGTAAGTTTTTGGTGGAGCCTATCGGGTTTTGTATGTACACTATCATATCATCTGCAAATAATGACAGTTTGACTTCCTCCTTTCCAATTTGGATACCTTTGATTCTTTTTTCTTCTCTGATATCTATGGCTAGAAATTCCAAGACATTCAACAGAAGTGGAGAAAGTGGACAGCCTTGTCTCATTCCTGATCTTAGGGGGAAAGCTTTTAGTTTTTGAGTATGATGCTGGCTTCAGGTTACTCATATATGGCCTTCATGATGTTGAGCTATACTCCCTCTATTCCCATTTTGCTGAGAGTTTTTATCAGAAATGATTGCTATACTTTATCAAATGTTTTTTCAGCATCTATTGATATGATCGTATGGTTTTTATCTTTCATTTTGTTGATGTGGTGTATTACATTTAGTGATTTGTGAATGTTGTACCATCCTTGCATCCCTGGGATGAAACCTACTTGATCAAGGTGTATGATCTTTGTAATGTACTGCTGGCCAATCTTTTGTTGAAAATTTTTGCATCTATGTTCATCAGAGATATTGGCCGATAGTTTTCTTTCTTAGTTGTGTCTTGACCTGATGTTGGAATTAGAATAATATTGGCTTCATAGAAAGAGTTTGGGAGCCTTCCTTCTTCTTGGATTTTTTGGTATAGGTAGAGAAAGATAGGAGTTAGTTCTTCTTTAAATGTTTGGTAAAATTCACCTGTGTGTTTTGGTCTGGGGCTCTGGTGCTTTGGGAGATTTTGGATTAATTCTTCAATTTTACTAGTTGTTATTGGCCTATACAGGCTTTCTGCTTCTTTTGGATTCAGTTTTGGTTGAGTATATATTTCTAGAAATGTGTCCATTTCACCCAGGTTGTCATATTTCTTGTCATATAGTTGTTTGTAATAAATTCTTACAATCTTTTGTATTTCTGAAGTATGAGTTGTGATTTCTCCTCTGTCATTTCTGATTCTGTTTATTTGGGTCCTATGTCTCTTTTTGATGCATCTGGATAACGGCTTTTCAATATTGTTATCTTTTTCAAAGAACCAACCCCTGGACTTGTTGAATCTTTGAATTGTCATTTGAGTTATTTAGTTCTGCTCTGATCTTGATGGTTTCCTTCCTTCTACTTGCTCTGGGCTTTGTTTGTTGCTGTTCCTGTGTTCTAGCAGCTTTATAGTTAGGTTGTTTATATAAACTTCTTGTGACTTTTTTAGGTAGGCCTGTATTCCTATAAATTTTCCTCTGAGGACTGCTTTTGCTGTGCCCCATAGGTTTTGGGCTGTTTTGTGTTCATTGTCATTTGTTTCCAGAAACTTTTTGATTTCATCTTTGATGTCATTGTTAACCCATTCATTGCTTAAAAGCATGTTATTCAGTCTCCATCTGTTAGAGTGTTTTGGTTTTTTCACTTTGAAATTGTTTCTAGTTTCAAGCCATTGTGATCTGAGAAGACGCTTTGTATCATTTCAATTTTCCTGTATTTGTGGAGGCTTTTCTTGTGGCCTACCATGTGGTCTATTTTAGAGAATGTTCCATGTGCTTTTGAAAAGAATGTGTATTTTGCTTCTTTGTGTGAAAGGTTCTGTATATATTAGTTTGGTCCATTTTCTCTAGAGTATTGTTCAATGCCACAACATCCTTAGTGATTTTTTGTTTGGAAGATCTGTCCATTGTTGACAGTGGAATATTAAAATGCCCTACTATGAGCGTGTTGCTGTCTATATCCTCCTTGAAGTTCTCCAAGATTTTCCTTATATATTTCAGAGCTCCTACGTTGGGTGCGTAATGTATACCAGAGTTATTTCTTCTTGATGGATTGTTTCCTTTTAAGTATTATGAAAGATCCTTCTTTATCTCTTTTTATGGCCTTCATTGTAAAATCTATTTTGTCTGGAATAAGTATTGCTACTCCAGCCTTTATTTCATGTCCATTTGCTTGATATATATTTTTACAGCCCTTCATTTTCAATCTGTTTCATTCTTTTGTTCTGAGGTGGGTCTCATGAAGACAGCGTATAGGTGGGTCATGTTTTCTTATCCATTCAGCTACCCTATGTCTTTTGATTGGTGAATTTACTCCATTTATATTTAAGGTTATTTTTTATTGATACTTATTGCTGTTTTCTCACTTTGTATCTGTGTTCTTCTTTGTCTCTTTCTGTTTCTTCAATTTATTTTTAAAGCAAATCATTTACCAATTTTTCCAATGCTGATTTGGTAGAGATGTATTCTTTTAGTCTTCTTTTGTCTGGGAAACTCCTTATTTCTTTTTCCATTTTGAATGAGAACCTTGCTGCATAGAATATTCTTGGTTGCAGCCCTTTGGTTCCCATTACTTGGAATATTTTTTGCCACTCTCTTTTGGCTTGTATTGTTTCTGTTGAATAATCATTTGATAACCTTATTGGAGCCCCCTTATAAGTTATTTGCTGTTTCTCTCTTGATGCTTTCTGGATTTGAAATTTGCCATTTTAATTATAATTTGTCTTGGAGTTGGTCTGTTTGGGTTGATCTTCATTAGGACCCTCTGTGCTTCCTGAACTTGTGTAACATTTTCACTCATATGGTAGGGAAATTTTCTATTATTACTTTTTGAACAGGTTTTCCATTCCTTGTTTCTCTTCTCCTACTGGTATCCCTATAATACAGATGTTATTGTGTTTCATGTTGTCCTGCAGCTTTCTTAATACCTCTTCATTCTTGTTCAGCCTTTCTTCATTCTGTTGCACTGTCTTAGAATATTTTTCTACATTGTCCTCCAACTTGCTGACCCAGTCCTCTGCTTCCTCTAGTCTATTGTCTATTTTTTCCACTGTATTCTTCATTTCAGAAATTGTATCCTTCATTCCCTCCTGCCTCTTACTGATAGTTTCTAAGTCCTTTTTGGTGCTGGTGTAGCACACAGTAAGTTCTTTGTAACTTCCCTGGTGTTCTTTGTATTTCCCTTGGAGTTGTTTATAGTTTTCTTTGAGGTGGCTGAGCTCATTGAGCTTGTCTATCATCATTCTTCTGAATTCCACATCTGAGTGTTTGTTTGCCTTTGTTTAATTTAGTGATCTTTCTGGGGATTCTTCCTTTCTTTTGATTATGGACTTATTCTTTTTTCCCCCATTTTGGGTGTCTGTTGTTGCTTGTTTTTTGTCTTGGATTAATCTGCTTTGATTCTCTGCCTTTGTGTAGTACCTACAAAGGAGATTGTTAGGAGCTTTGTGGAGTTCAGTGTGCAGTCTCCTAGGTTTTCTTCACTTGTTGCTCTTGTGGTGGCCTTTATGTCATTAACTTGGGCTGTCTGGTTGTATTTTAGATTGGTTGTATGTGTTGCTCCTTTCCCTCCAGCTGGCTGATTGAGAGATACTCCATCTATCCCACCACATACACTGTTTTTGAGCTGCTCCTAAAAGAGAACCACCAGTCCAGACAATATAACCCCAACTTCAGAAATATCTTTCTCCTTTAATCCCCCTTTTGACTGCCTATGAACCTACCTACATAGCCACACCCTCCAAGAAAACCCCTGCTTTTAATCACACCCTCAGCTGCAACTGATCCAGTCTTATAGGGATGTAGATATGATAAGACTATTGTACAAAGGGAAAAAATTATTAAGTTGACTAAGGTATAGATAATTTTGAAGGGTGCTAAAAAGTAGCAAAGATAGCAAGGATACGAGAGAGAAAGCCAACTTATCTATTTTGTAGAAATGAGGAGAGGGAGAATCAGAAAGCCTCAGTTGGGAGTGAACAGTATAAGCCTATATTTATAGTTGCCACATCTACCTCCCTGTTCACCCTTATTGAGTCCTAATTGGTCCAGATGGAGCCAGGACCTGTGTGCTTTTAGCAGAAAAAAAAATGTGTAGTTCCTAGTAGCACATCACAAACAAAAATACAGAAAAAAAGAAAGAAAGAAAAGAAAGAAGGAAGGAAGAAAGAGAGAGAGAGAGAGAGAGAGAGAGAGAGAGAGAGAGAGAGAGAGAGAGAGAGAGAGAGAGAGAAAAGAAAGAAAGAAAGAAAGAAAGAAAGAAAGAAAGAAAGAAAGAAAGAAAGAAAGAAAGAAAGAAAGAAAGAAAGAGAAAGTGGCTAGGCAGGGGAGGAATACTTAGATTGAGGACTGGGAATGAGTTGTAGCAGGAGAGTAAGTAGACTTTAAAACAAGAGTAGGAGGAGGGTCTTGGGTATGTAGGTGAATTGAGATAGGGGAGGATTAAAAATATGTGAGTTGGGGTACACTGTGGTATAAATAGTATTTACTTAAAATGCATTAATTGTGAGGGTTGGAAGTAACTTTTGAAAAGGATATGTTAGGGATTAATAGTTCATGTAGCTCTCAGTGTAACTCAGGTCCTTGAGGTTAGCAGCAATTCATTTCCTGAGTCTGCCTCTTTTTCCTGATCAAGTCTCTGGGTCTACAGTCAAGCTGTGTGGTCTTGGAGTGGTAGTGCCTATCACTGTTACAGTCACGGCTGATTCTGAGTGTCAGCCCCCAGGTAGGCTGTGCCTCCAGTAGCCTAGCTGGGTTTCTGTGCTGCAGGTGTTTTGGGGCCCTTCCTTTTCTCACTAGTTCTGTGTGAAGACCTGTAGGGTGCTACTGTGATGTTTATGGCTGCTCCCCCTCCAGCTCCTGGAGGAGGTTCTTGCCTGCAATTGGCACCTGGTTCCAATGGGGGGTGGCCTGCAACCTCGCTGGCTCCTGTGATGGCTGGCCCTACCCCTGCAGCTCCCAGAGGAGATAGCCCCTGTCAGCAAACAGCCCTTGGCTCCCCTGGGGCCCTGCAGGTCACCTGCCAGGGAAGACTCACCATCCAAGCAGTCCAGCTCTTTGAGGAGTTTTTCACTGCTGCCTCTGTGATGCATGCCTGGCTTCCCAGAGGGTCCGCAGAGCTGTCTGCCAGCTAACTACTTCTCCACCTCCAGCTCCTTGAGGAGGCCTTTGTTGCCTGCAATGGGTGCCCCAGTTGCATGAGCTGCAAGTTCCTAGGGTGCAGTTTCGAGTTTTTGTGGGAGCCTGCATGCTGGTGTGGGTGCGTGGTATTTATTGGGCCTCTCCCCTTGCAGGGGCTCTGAGCTTCCCTCTCCCTGGGTGGTGCAGTGGCACAATTTTCAGCCCTCTTGCTGCTCTGGCCTGTGCACTTTCTGGGTCCCCTGTTCCTGCTCCCAGTGGGTCTTTCCTCCTCCACCTCTGGCAGGGGGAGGTGCTTCCTCTCTCTCAGCCTCTGGAGCGAGGCTCTCACACAGTCCCTCCCTGGCAGCAGTTCAATTCCTCATTCCCTCCAGCATTTGCACTCACTGTCTACACTTCACTGCTCAGGTTTCTAGTCACTAGGGAGCCTGGAGCTGTCTTCAGTTAGAGACGCCCCTCTGGGAAGAGCTGCTAATGCCCAGAGCCACCCTCGGCCCACCAGCCATTTTGAAACTGTCTCACCTGCTCTCCTGTAGGTCTCTGCAGCCTCTTGGCTGTGCACCACTGAGTCCAGATGCTTACTGCTCCAATTCTTAGGGACCTGCAGACATCTCTTGCTCCTTACCCTATCCTCCAGCTGCTCTGGCACTCAAGAGCACCATCAGCACTGCCCTCTACTCTGTCACCATCTTTTTCCCTGTCCTTGCATTTTTGATATAGAATAAGAGTATTTGACAAGCTTCATTCTTTTTTACTTTTATCTATAAATTATGCTTTAAACACAATGGCAATGCTTCAAAATACAGTTTGATACATGTCAGTATCAGTTTTTAATGAATCATAAATAATATAATATTCTATCATGAGCTAAACTAATCTGCCATTAAAAGCACAAATATATCAAATGGTTTATTTTGTGGAAACAATGCTAAATTAATTGCCACTTGTGTTACATCATGTGTAACATATACCTTAACATTGCCATAACTTTGTATGGAAATCTAATTTCTCAGAAAAATTTATTATTTATTTACTTAAAGATTGTTATTTATTATTTCCAGAGAGAGGGGAAGGGAGAGAGGAAGAGAGACATCAATATATGGTTGCCTTTTACCTGCCTCCAGACAAGGACCTGGCTGGAGACCTAGCTTACAACTTGGTTATGTGCTCTGGCTGGGAATCAAACAAGTGACATTTGGGTTCACAGGCTGTCCTTTATCCACTATGCCACCAGCCAGGACCTTTCTCAGAGAAATTTAGAAAAACATTATTATTTTATTTTATTCATTTTTTCTTAAACATATTTTATTTATTTTGCTATTACAGTTGTCCCAAATTTTCCCCCTTTGCCCCCTCCACCCAGTACCCCATTTCCTCCTGCAATGCTCCCCTTAGTTCATGTCCATGTGTCATGCATGTAAGTCCTTTGGCTTCACCATTTCCTTTATTCTTCTTAACATCCCCCTGTCTATTCTGTAACTACTGATGTGTACATTGTTTTCTTTTTACATCCAGACAATTCATCATTTAATTACTAACTTCTGTCAGCTTCTCAAATTATATTAATACAAAGTTTTCTTTTCATTATTTCAAAATGCCTACATTAATTTATTTGCTTAAAGAATTACTCTTTTAAGTAATATGATTTGCAACATTACTAAACACATGCAAAAATACATTTACACACATACATATTTTTATACATATTTAAAGTACATACTTGATTTTGAAGAGTTAATATAAAAAATTTAAAATATGTCAATAGTTTATATAATTATTATGTGTTAAATGATAGTATTTTAGATATATTGTAGTAAATTAAGTAGTTTAGAAAAGCATTATTTAAAAAAAATTTTTTTTTCTTTTTGAAAGAAATAATTTATTGGAGTGAAAGTCATGTGACATAAAATGGCCCATTCAAAATTCAGGGTTGTTTAGTGCATTCACAATGTCATACAACCACCCCTTCTATCTAGGTCCAAAGCATTTCCTACGTGCCTTTTTACAGTGATGACATTCCACAGTACCTTTGACAATAACTACATCTGTCTCTCTTTGAGTTTTACAAATCAGATTCATTTTTTTCTCATCTTTCTTGAACAGAGCCCGAAAAAGTATTCCAGATACATATGCAGAGCACCTTATTGCCAGTGGACTCATGACCCAGGAGGAGGTGTCAGAAATCAAAGCTTTGTACTATGCAAAGTTAAATAACCACTTAACTAATGTGGCCCACTATAGCCCTCCTGCCACTCACCTGCAGGCCCACTGGCTGGGCCTGGTTCAGCCGGAAGCTTGTATTACCACCTGGAACACAGGTGTGCCCCTAGACCTCCTGTGGTTTATTGGTGGCAAGTCTGTGGAGGTGCCAGGGGAACTCCAGATGCACAGCCACCTCCTGAAGATGTATGTTCAGGTGGTAGAAAGCACTATTAAAGAAGGTTTAATCGTGCAAAGAATAACATTTCTAATTATACAACTCTTAATTTTTGGTGGGTTTTATTATTAAATTATGTATTTATTCATGATGTCTGAGTATTAAAAATGAAATCAAATAAAGTTTCCCACTACCTTACCTTTCACTTCTGTGTGTAGACAACACACACACACACATACCATTTTTTCATATAATTTTTAAAAAGTTCATATAATCTAATTATCCTATGTAAAACTAGAGAGGAAAGCCCCTCATCAGAAGAGTACAATGGCCCATTTTTATAGGATTTGTGGAAATCTCTCATCTAGCTTATCTGTTTTTCCTTTGCTTTTTCTCTTTCTCTTTCTCTTTCTTTCTTTTTCTCTTTCCTTCCTTCCTTCTTTCCGTCTTCTCTCCCTCCCTTCCTCCTTCTTTTCTTTCTTTCTTTTTTTCCTTCCTTCCTTCCTTCTTTCCTCCCTGCCTCCCTCCTTCCTGCTTTCTCTCTTTTTCTGTCTCTTCCTTTCTTTTTTCTTCTCTTCTCTTCTTCTTCTTCTTCTTCTTCTTCTTCTTCTTCTTCTTCTTCTTCTTCTTCTTCTTCTTCTCTCTCTCTCTCTCTCTCTCTCTCTCTCTCTCTCTCTCTCTCTCTCTCTCACTTTTACTATCATCTTTTGTTTTGGTGGCTTTACAGTATTTGCATTTTCTGGCTGGGTTTGGTGCCAGACTGTGGGTAGGGTTAGTCATGGCCTCTACAGCTGTATTCCTATTCTGGAGCAGCTTGTGGGGGTGATGCTTCTCCCACAGCAGAGACCAAGAGCACAGGGGCTGAGTGGACACCACAGGACCTTATGGTCTCTCATAATGTCCTTGATGCAACTGCTGCTCATGCCATTGGTCCAAGTCACCTGATGTCCCCAAATCAACAGGCTCAGGAAGCATGCTCTGCCCTTAAGAAATCTATGGTAGGGAGCAGGGAGGGGTAGGGGGAGGCAGAGAAGGGAGCAGTTGTCAAGAGAAATAAAGGAACAAATAAACAAGTGGGAGTACATGAAACTGAAAAGTTTCTGCTCAGCCAAAGAAAACATCAACAAAATAAAAAGGGAACCAGCCATATGGGAAAATATATTTGCCAATGACATGGGTTTGATCTCCAAAATATATAAAGAACTTTTTTTTGAACTTGTGGTTGTCTTTCTATGCAGTCCTAAACTAACCACTGAACTATTTAATAGTCTGTTGAAGTAGAGATGAGGTATGTCCACATTTGAGTAATAAAGTTTACTATAACATTAATACACTTTCCCAAGCATCCCCAGTTTGGGGGCCTTCATTACTAGCAATGTCTATTTCCACTATTTGAAAGAAATTTTATCTAATTTAAATGCTAATATGAGAATACATATTGCCTATGTACTTGACTCATATAGTTTAGTAGCTGGTAACTTTCATCACAAATTAGTCTTCATTCAACATCTTTTTTAACCTAAAGATTAACTAATTCTTCAACACACCAACTATGAATTGGTTGACATTTAAAACATAAATTGTTAATAAAATTTATGTATTATACACCCACAAACAAGCACATATTTTGTAACAATGAATAAGATAGCATGTATTCTATGTAATATACATCCACATTTTCTTACTGCTTTCCCCTTAACTGCATTTGATTTTTCTGAGTTATTGCAAGTAACTTGATATTCTCAATTTAGGAAGTAATTCCAATCTAAGAAGATTTAACTGCAGTAGTGCACATATAACAAAAATACAAAACTATATGTTATTTAGTAAAATCTACTTATAACAAGATTGTTTTAAAACATTCATAAGTTTAAGTTAGTTCTTATCCAATCAGCTACCTTGTGACTTCTGATTGGTGCATTTAATCCATTTACTTTTAAGATTATTGTTGACAGGTACTTATTCATTGTCGCTCTCCCCCTTTGTACTTGTATTCCTCCCTGTCTCTCTTTGTTTCATCATCTTCTTATTATTTATTTTATTTTTTAAAAGATTTTATTTATTATTTTTAGAGAGAGGGCTAGGGAGAGAGGCAGAGAGGGAGAGAAAGGTGGTTTCCTTTCACCTAACTCTAGCTATGGACCTCCTGGAGACCTGGTTTGCAACCTTGTTATGTGCCCTGGCTGGGGAATCAAACCAGTGACCCTTGGGTTCACAGGCCAGTGCCTTATCCACTGTGCCGTTAGACAGGGTTCTTCATCTTTTTAAAGCAGACCCTTTAGCATCTTTTGCAATGCTGGTTTGGTGGAGGTGGAAGTATTCTTTTGGCCTTCTTTTGTCTGGGAAACTCCTTCCTTCACCTTCTATTTAGAATGAGAACCTTGCTGGGTGGAGTAGTCTTGGTTGAAGGCCTTTGTTTTTCATTGCTTGAGATATATTTTTGCCATTCCTTTCTGGATTGTAATGTTTCTATTGAGAAATCAGCTGATAACCTTGTATCTTATTATCTGTTTCTCTCTTGCTGCTCTTAGGATTCTCTCTTTGTCTCTGAATTTGCCATTTTAATTATGATATTCCTGGGAGTGGGCCTGTTTGGTTTCATCTTCCTTGGGACACTCTGTGCTTCCTAAATATGTGTGGCTTTTTATCTCCTCAAGTTAGGAAAGTTTTCTGTCATTACTTTTTCAAATAGGTTCCTATTCCTTACTTCTCTTATTCTGGTATCTCTGATATGGATATTATTACATTTCATGTGGTCCTTCAGCCCTTTTCACTTTGTTTCACTATCTGGTAATTTTTTTTTTTTTTTATGTTGTCCTCCAGCTCAGTGATCTGATCTTCTAGCCTGCTTTTGATTCCTTCAACTCAACAAATTCAGGAATTGTATTCTTCATTTCCTCCTGGCTCTTATTAGTTTCTATGTCCTTTTTTTTTTTTTTTTTTTTTTTTTTTTTTTTTTTTTTTTTTTT
>PVIW01018661.1:0-11168 GCA_004026585.1 Noctilio leporinus | reverse complement strand
TGCCTTCTTCTAAAACAATGTCCAGTGATACTTTACTTTCTCCTTTTTACCTTCATTTCCTTTAATAACGTGTCATGTTCAGTTTTCATTTTATTTTTACTCTTTCTTGACTATATTATGCTAATGTGGAAAGTCGGTGAAACTGTCAATGTTAGTTATCTCAATAAGGTACATGTAATTAAAATATATGAGAACTACAATCACTAATTCTACTGTATTAAATATTAGGAGCTATAGTTTGATAAACAACACGGCTTGTATGAAAACTCTGAGCAAGTATGTGTCATTACCTGTAGCGTTCTTTGTAGTAGTTATCTTATTGCTTAGTCTGCAGAAAATAATGACTTAGCTCTCTGACTTGTTTTCACTTACTAAACATGTTCACCATAGGATGATACCTATAAAGTCAGTAATTGTTAAATTAGATTAGGATTTAATAAAAATTGTGAAAGCTCACTGGCCTAACATTTTATTTTGTAACATTGAATATGGGTTATATGTAGCCAGAGGATCACAGAGCTTTACCGATACAGTAGGTAATGTGGTCAGTTTTTAGGGGAAAGCATATACTTGTGTCGTGGCTTTTGCTGCAGTCGATTTCATTCCTTTCGCAGTTCACCCATGGACTGAAATGTTAAGTTTTAGCAGGCACTCTGATGTGATTTTCATTGAGCTGTGATGGCAGGGCAGACACAGATGGAGGTGTCAAGTTCAGGGACTTGGCAGCAATACGCAGGGCCTGCGTGTGGCCTGAGAAAGAGAGTGGGAGGGAGCTCTTGCTGAAGGTAAAGACGGCAGCGAGGATGAAGCCGTTCTCGTCCACCTAAAGGATACTTTGATCACTTCGATGGGACACAATTCTAGATAGAATAGGAAAAACAAAGGTGTAGACTAGACATGTAAAAATTTCTTTACAACTTATTTTTTGGTAGCTAAAACACAATGTAAACGTGGTTACTGCCCAGTCAGAGAGCTGCCCTAGTCTACCAAGTTTGATTGCAAACTATATCTAAACATTTTATAGAATTATCAAGAACTTTATGTTAAAAACCATCTGCCAGGCCACATAATCGTTTCCAGTTTTCCTGGCAGCCATTCTATGATTTCTTTCTTTCTTTGTTCCTTTCTTCCTTTCTTTTTGCATTTTTAGGTGTTATTTAGCAGCAACCCTGATCGGTGTATAATTGGAATAAATTCTCTTCTGGGTATTTTACCCTTCATCAAATAATAGGTACTAAAGTATGGAGATTATTTTTTTATTGATCTTTTTCTCCGTTTTTGGAAACGTGTGTGTCCTGTTAACTTAATTGGGTAGATAGAAAAGTATTCCCTATATATACAAAAAGGGGTAGTTAGAACAAAGACCACTGATTCTGGTGTAGATGGAAAGGGAATAATGGTTGCATTTTCCTAAATTTACACAAATTTAAAGGGTGCATGTATACATTTTGAAATAATCTGCTAAATAGAGAGATGGTGCTGAAATCTATTATTACAAGGCATTTTTTAGCTATTGATCTTATTTCGTTCAGCCCTTCATTTGAGGAACGTTTCTGGCAGAATTTGGTAAGTTGACGGCTAAATTCATTTAATATTACTGGATATGCAGTATACAGAAATTATTATTTTTGTGTGTAGGAAAGGATGAGAACTGGGTTAAAATAAGAGCCAAATTAACTTGTATCAAAAGAAAGAGTACTCTCATTTTCTGTTTTAACTTTATGTTCTTGGTAAAGTGTCTTCAGGAAGCAAGCTGGGCACTTGGGGGCAGCTGTTTCTTACCTTGTGATGGGGAAATGAGTTTAAACGAACACCAGCCCTTACACGCACTCTGCAACAGGTTTTGTCTGGTGGGGTTGTACTCTTTGTCTGATAATGTACAAGCAGCATTTGACCAGTTTCCAATGCTCTTGGCATTGTATTAAAAGAACAGCCACTGAAAAAAGAAATACTGTATACAATGTGATTATTCTCTTTTGTTTTGCTTCTTAAGTGCTTAAGAACGTTTGAAGACTTTCCTTTTCCTGTCTCATTAGCTAGTCCAAATTTCTGTGATCAACCTATTCTACATAATACTTTTGAAAAAAAGACTTCTGAAAATAAAAAGTATGTAAATTTTGTCCTTGATAATTGAGAAGAAAAGAAAAAGAATTGAGAATTATGTGTTTCTGACATGGGTATGATAGAAGACTACTGTACACAAGCTTCAAATATTAAAGTGCTGGCTAATAAAAAAAAAAAAAAAAAAATGGAGACTAGATAGATAGCTCAGGAAAGGGAATTGTCCCTACAAAGCAATGGGTACCAGCCCTATACCAGTCCTCTCAGTCCAGTGTTCTAGAGCCAGGAAGAGACATCACCATAACTTTGAAAACCAGGAGGGACTGTGTCTGAGTAATACAAGGGCTTCTGGAGTCCCAGACGTTCCTCTTAAAGAGCCCATACACAGACTTACTTGGACTCACTCACTCTGAGCTCCAGCACTGTGCCAGGAACATATGGGGAGGAACTGAATTGTCCAGCAAGGACTAGAGGGACAGCTTTCCCCTGGACAGAAGTGCTAGCAGAGGATATTGTTTCTTAGCTAAGCCCTGCCCCCATAGAGCAGGCAGCAGGTAAGTGCAGTAATTGAGTCTCCAGCCTGTTAAATATGGCTCACTCCATCCTGGAGATCCCCAGGATTCTTCCCCACCCAACTTACAGGCTCACCCATGCTGTTAACAGTGGCTTTTTCATACAAACATCCAGTCTTGTCTCATGCTTTCCACTTTTCTAAAATTTCTTAAAGTTCACAAACCTCAAACAAGCAGCACCTGGCATGGGTGTATCCTGTTAAGTAGCCCTAGGCCCACCACTAGTAGCACACCTCAGTTTCAGCCTAAGCTCTCATGGGCACCTTAGAACTCAACACAAGTAACAACCATCTGCATATCACTTTGCAGCTCATGCTAGGTGGCCCTGGGCAGGGCCCAGGCAGCAGCTGACCTTGGTCTGCACCCCTCAGGAGGCTTCAGAGATAGTATAGCTTCTAGAAACATCATACCACCCTAGAGCACCACCCAATCACCTCTATGTGTGACTCATTCAAAGGGAGATTCATTGAGTATAGAGCCACCTTGAAGCAGGCTTTTTCGAATTGGAGTTGGCCCCTGTATGGCAGATCCTCCAATGTGGTTGCTCTCAGTCCTCAAAACAAATAAGCTTGGGGGTAAGTCCCTCCTGTTTATGTGCCAACAGCAAGCCAGGCTCACCTATAATAGGAAGGTGGACACAGCCTACACAGGGAGCACACCTGGAACTCCTACACATGAAAGCTGAACCATTGAGCCCTACAAGACACTTACTGCATAAAGCCAATCTATCAAGGCTGGAGACATCATTACTCAACCTAATACATATAAGCAAACAATGTGAAGCAGCCAAAAGGAAGAGACAAAGAAACATGCCACAAATGGAAGAATGAAACAGAACTCAGAAAAAGTACTAAACAAAATGGAGACAAGCAATCTACCAGATGCAGAATTCAAAACACTGGTTATAAAGATGCTCAATGAATATATAGAGGAAAAGTAGATAAACTTAGTGAGTACTTTAAAAAAGAGATAGAAAACATAAAAACAGAAATAGAAAACATAAGAAAGAACTAGTTAGAAATGAAGGCTATGTTAACTAAAATGAAGAATACATTACAGGGAATCAAATGTAGAGTAGAAGAAGCAGAGGATCAAATCAACAACTTGGAAGATAAGGTAGCAAATAACAACCACTCAGAACAGTGAAAGGATAACTTTTTTTTTTAAAGTGAGGATAGTTCAAGGAGCCACTGGGACACTTCAAGAACACCAACATTCACATCATGAGTGTGCTAAAAGAAGAAGGGAGAGAGAAATGAGTTGAAAATCTATTTGAAAATGTAATGACAGAAAACTTCCCTAACTTAGTGAAGGAAATAGGCATATAAGTGCAGCAAGTGCAGAGAGTCCCAAACAAGATAAACTCAAGAGGCCCACACCAAGACACATCATAAATAAAATGCCAAAGCTTAAAAACAGAGAACCTTAAAAAGTAGCAAGGGAAAAATACTTACCTACAAGGGAGCTCCCAAAGACCATCCTCTGATTTCTCAAAAGAAATTTTGCTGGACAGAAGGGATTGTCATGAAATATTCAAAGCAATGAAAACCAAGCAGTTATAACCAAGATTAGTCTACCCAGCAAAGCTATCATTTAAACTCAAAGGACAGATAGATAAAGAGCCTCATAAACAAAGAAAAGCTAAAGGAGTTCATCATCACCAAACCAGTACTACAAGATATGTTAAAGGGTCATCTTTAAGAAGAAAAAGAGAAAAACATGTGATAATAAAATGGTAATAAATGCATATCCACTAATAATAACTTTAAATGCAAATGGATTTAATCCTCCAATCAAAGACATATGGTGGCTGAATTAATAACAAAATAGGACCCTTACATATGCTGTCTACAAGAGACTCACTTCAGATAAAAAGACACACAGACTGAAAGTAAAGGGATGGAAAAATATATTTCATGAAAATGGAAAGAAAGATAAAAAGAAAGAAAGAAAGAAAAGGTAGTAGTACTTATACTAGACAAAATAGACTTTAAAATACCCATGCAATGTTATTTACAATAGTCAAGATATGTAAGCAACCTAAATGTTTGTCATTAAATAACTGAATAAAGAAGTAATATATAATGAAATATAACTCATCCATAAAAAAAAATGAAATATTGTTATTTGCAACAAGGATGGACCTAAAGGGTATCATGCTGTGTGAAATAAGCCAGATAGAGAAAGACAAATCCCAGATGATTTCACTTATATGTGGAATCTAAAAACTAATATATGAACAAACAGAACAGAAACAGACTCATAGATAAAGAGAACATTTTGATGGGAGGGGTGTTGGGGGAATTGGTGAAAAAAGTGAAGGGATTAAGAAGTATACATCAGGTCCTGACTGGTGTGTCTCAGTGGTTGGTGCCATCCTGCAGTCTGAAAGGTCGCTGGCTCCATTTCCATTCAGGGCACATGTCTATGTTGCAGGCCAGATCCTGGGTTAGGGGTGTGTCAAAGGCCACTGTTCAATGTTTCTCTTCTTCTCTTTGTCCTTATCTTCCTCTCTCTCTAAAAATAAATAAATAAAATCTTTTTGAAAGTACACATTGGTAGTTACAGAACAATCATAAGGTTGCAAAGTATAGCATAAAAAACACAGTCAATAATATAAAATCTATGTATGGTGTCAGATGTGTACTAGATTTATCAGAGTGATTACTTCATAAGTTATATAATTGTCTAATCACTGGATTGTATGCCTGAAATTGATATTATATTGTGTGTCAACTACAATTGAGAAAATTTTAAAAAAGAAAATGGACAGTATGATTGGACTTGAAGGCTGGCTTATTTACCTCCTAGTGGACAAAAAGAATGTCAGTGTGAATTTATGAGAAATGAAGGCAGTTTTTCACCCAAATAGGGACCCAGTTGCTAAAGATTTTATTGGCTGTGACTTAGAGAAAGTGCCAGAGAAAGAGAAAACCCTTATACGTGAAATTATTTAGGTATTTGAAAAATATAGGAGAAACAATGCTCATAAGGATGGCAGAATTGTCTGGTTAGTGTAAAGTTGTATCACTGCTCTGCAGACAGATAATAGGAGACAGAGCCATTAGCAAGCTAAGGGTGAGGCAGATGGCTTCTTCAGTAGCTTACAAAAAAGCCCTTATCTCCTGCAGCAGAAGAGTGGACACAGCTGTTCAACATATACCAATCCTGGTAGAGTCACAGTGCTCCAGGGATGTTTAAATGCTCAGCCAAAGTCATATGCGTATGCTCTTCCTAGTTCATGATTATTAGTTCATCTTCAGAGCTCCACACTCAATGACATCATATTCATAGCTTAGATCAGCTATGGTAGAATATTTATACTGTGAAAACCAGCAAATACTAAGATTCGAGGGATTTTTTCCCCTCCTTTTTTCAGAGCAGGTTGTTAAACACTTACCAACATACCATTACACTAACCAAGGCCTTGGCTAGCAAAGCCTGAGATGCTGAAACATGGGATGGAATACCTAGATGCAAATTCTAGAAGCTGCTAGCTCTGCAGACCACCTGAACAGGAGGCTACCCTACCCTAGGCAGAGCCAATGCTTCCCCCTTGTTCGAAGATGCTTCAGAGGCCTCTCTTCTGAGAAGCAATTGTGTTGCTTTCACCTCCTCTGATAGCCTTCAGGCTGATAATTAGGGTTAAATTACAGCATAATCTGCCTGGGATATAGTCAGCCTAATTAAGGGGAGAAAGAGAATATACATGGAAGGAGCTGCAATAACCTGGAATGCCCCTGGTGTGGGATTTGGGGGAGTTTAATCAAGGGGGACAGAATATAAGATTGGAAAAGGAAGAATCTATTGGCTTGGGAAACTTTTGGGGGTACAGGATTGAAGACACTGGCAAAGGCACCAGAGAGGGTTGCCAGATAAAATAAAAGTATACGTGATGTAATATTTGTGACAAACTTATGCTAAAAAGTATTTGTTGTTTAAGTCAAATTTAACTGGACATCCTGTATTTTTATTCACTAAATCAGGCAGGAGATGAGCAAACTTGCTTTGAGGGGAGTTCTCTGAAGCTGGGAGAAAATGATGGCCAACACTAAGTGAACTAGACATGCCTGAGTTGTCCTGGCAGAGGTAGGAAAGATCAAGAGTCTGAGGGAAATGGTCATGCTAGAATGCATATATTATGAATCCAGAAGATCCCCTGAAGATTAGGTTCCACAGAAGAACTCCAAGGACACCCTATCAAGACCATCCTGTCCACCCTCATGAGGAGGCAGCAGTATCACTAGAAAGACCAATGGTTGCTCTTCTATAGGCTGTGACGACTGTGAGAGAGGCTGGTTAGAGTTGAACCCTGAGGTAACAAAGGCCAGGTGGCAACCTTAAGCCAGTTGGCCACAGTTCCTACAACAACCAAGGAGAGACTGCCAAGGGAACTTGTGGAGATGTTGGCATAAGACAGTGAGGGAATCCAGAATTTCCACTTTCAGATATGCTCTTAAATGTCTAAAAGGCATGCACATGAATAATCATTGCAACAGGCCTAAAGATCCAAGCTTAGTTGAATAGATTATACATTCACATCTAGAATGGGCCCACTATACAGAGTGAGTTTGAAATTTGTGTTGATTGGTGAGATCCACACAACATAGTATTAAGTGAAAGTACTAAGGAGCAAAAGAGTGTTAAATGTGTGTGTTCACTTTGAGATAATTTATCAAGTTGATTTATGTACTTTTCTATACATATATAATACTTCACAAAAATTTATTGATAAACTAAAAGTATGAATATATTGATTTCATTTTATAAAAACAATATATGTAAGCATGTATATACATGTGTGTATATAATTACATGTGCAGATGGGATGTATGTCCTTGTGTCTACATTTGTACATGCTTGTATAAAAATGCAGGTATCAGTCTACTGTATGTGTATACATGTATCCAGGTGTACCTGTGCCTATGTGGACTACACATAAATGTATATGCTGATGGAATACTGTGGTAGGGGCTGGGATCTGGGGTAAAAATGTGTTACTTTCAAATATATACCCAATTTAAAGTTTTGGCCAAGCACTTTATTCCTTTTAAAAATTAAAATTTTATGAATATGAAATAAAAGAAAATGGAGAACTGTGATTGGGAAGTGGTAGTGAGGAATATGTAGGGGTATTTATTCTGACTCCCAAAGTTTAAATAGTTTGAGTATAAACAGCTTCTGCTTGAGAGGACTGAAGGGGGCTGCTACCACCAGAGGACAGACAGGGTTCAATTAGTGCAAAGTGGTAGAGGGAATGTTTAGATAAGGGTTGGAGGAATTTGCTGACACTTATGTAGGAATTCCAGAAAGCACAAGGAACATGCTAAGAGGAAATGGGGTGCAGTGAAAAATGCACTCAGACTAAATATGCAGGGTAGTATAGGGTTGAGAATGTCTTTTATAAGGAAAGTAGATGACCTATAAGAATTGTGCTTTAGAATGCAACTGAAATAATCTGAGTGGCAGGTATTTAATTCTAATAGTTACTTGGAGGAGGGCCTAGAATCCCAAGGTTAGCAGAGAGGGTCCTGTGTACATGGCTATTCCCTAGAGCAATCATTCAACTGTTTTTGAAATAACAATGAGCAAACAATCATGGAGCTACTCTGCTTCTTCCCTCAGGGGTTGTGGGAAATGTAGGAGGCTAGGGAGTTCTGGAGGAATGTGACCCATCAAGGTCATTGGAGGGGGCTTAAAGTACATGCTTTAAAAGAGAACAGAATAGAGGATACCAGCAAAATTGGTAGAGTGGTAGCTCCAAAATCAACCCCTTCACAGAAATATCCAACAACCAAGCAAACACTGTTAGAATCAACTTCATCAGAACTCTCGGAAATAGACAAGGACTTACACTAACCAAGAGAATGCAGAATTAAGAAAAAGGCAACTTAAAAAACCTTGTAGGGAGGTGCCGGCCTGCGAACCCAAAGGTTGCTGGTTTGATTCCTAGCCAGGGCACATAACCAGGTTGCAAGCCAGGTCTCCAGCCAGATCTATAGCTGGAGGCAGGTGAAAGGCAGCCATACATTGATGTTTCTTCTTCTCTGCCTCTCTTCCTCCCCTCTGTTTGGAAATAATAAATAAAATCTTTTAAAAAAAGAAAGAGAAAGCCTTGTAGGAAAACCTTGTGTGTTTTTAATTGCCTTTCCCCCCCACCTCAACATGGCAGCAGTCTGGAAGACCACAGTCCATATTCCAGATGTGGGACTCTGGTCCCTGGTTCTGGAGAAGCAGAGTAGAATTTATTCTCAAAGAATTGTGCTGGTCTGTTCTAACCTGTCTAGGACTACCTGAGGGACTAATGCAAGGTGCTTGCCTTTGTTTCCTCTAATTTACTGGTTAATGTAACTACATTTGTAAATAGAAAAACAAGTATTATGTAGATTGGTTTGTAACTTCTCATTTTTTACATTGCAATATGATTTAAAAGGCAAATGCATGAAAATTATAAATTAATATTAATAGGCAAAAATGTAACCTAAAATAAATATAATAATGCAACTACATAGATAAAAGAGTACTCTTTGGCAATATAAGAAGAAATCAATGAAAATGTACAGGAGTAGGGCATTTGTAGATTACTGAAACTAAATTACTATTCACACTAAGTTGTTGTAAATTAAAGAGATTAATTTCAAATCCTATGGTCACCATTAAGAAAATAAACAAAAAAGATATAAAAAGGAAAAGAAGAAAAGAATTAAAATGGTATACTAAAAAGTTAAACCAAATTATAATAGGGCAGCCACGGTGGGAATCAAGGAACAAAAAACAGAAAAAACAAAAAACGACAGACAAAACAGGGACTAAATAAGAGACCTAAATTCTTCCTTATCTGTAATTACTTAAATTTAAATAAGTTAAACTCTCTGATTAAAAGGCAGAGATTAGCAGATAGGATGAATAAAACATGACTCACTTACATTGTGTGGACAAGATATTCACTTAAGATAAAAGACCAAATGTTGAAGGTAAAAACTCAGAAAAATAAATTTTCTGCAAATGGTAAGAAAAAGAGAGCAAAAGTGCCATTATTAATGTCAGAAAAAAATACACTTAAACTCAAAAAAGTTTATAAAGATAACTAAGGACATTACATTTTTATTAATTTTTTAATCTGGCAAGAAGATATAATTATAAACATATACACAGTTAACCATTGAGTCCTCAAGTATATTAAGTCAAAATTGAAGGATTAAGGAAGGACAGTTCTACAATATTTAGATACTTAATACCCTACTTTTAATAATGGCTAGAAATAACTAGACAGAACTTGAGGACTTGAATGACACTATAAACCAATTATACCTAATAGACATGAACTGAACACTCTACCAAAAATAACACAAGATACATTTTCAAGCGTATAAGAAACATTACTCAGGATAGGTCATATGTAAGACCACAAAATAAATCTCAGTAAATTTCAAAAGATTAAAATCATACAAAATATCCTCTCAGAATGCAACAAAATGAGCGAGAAATCAGTAATAGAAGGTAAACTGGAAAATAAGTAGCACACCCTCAAAACATTGGCAGGTCAGAGAAGTCATAGGAGACAAATGAAAACAAGGCAAAACATACCAAAACTTATGGTATAAAGTGAAAGCAGTACTAAGAGGTAAGTTTTAGGTGTAAATACATATATTTAAAAAAAAAAAAAAAGATTTTAAATCAGTAACTTAACTTGTACTGTAAAGAACTTTAAAAAAGCAAGTTAAACCCAAATCTAGTAAAAGGACAGAGTAATAAACATGAATGAAGCTAAAAGAAATAGAAAATAGAACACCAATGGAGAAATCAACAAAAGCAAAATTGGTTCCTTGACTATATTAATGAATTACCAACCCTTTAGCAAGACTAAGAGAAAACAAGAAAGATCTAAATAACTAAAATGGAAAGTGGAGGCCTTTTTACTAACCTTATAGAAACACAAATGATCACAAGAAATTATTATGGGTAATTACACTTCAAAATGTTTGGTAATCTACATGATATAGCCAAACTCCTGGAAACACACAAACTACCAAAACTGATCCAGAAGAAATTTAATGGGCAAGCCTCTCCATCATAAATAAATAAATAAATAAAAGCCTAGGACTGGGTGGCTTTACTGATGAATTTTATCAAATATTTAGAGAAGAATCAACATCAATCCTTTTCTTTTATAAGTATATTTTATTAATTATGCTATTACAGTTGCCCCACCTCTTCTGCTTTGCTACCCTCCTACTTAGTTCATGTCCATGGGTCATGTGTATGAGTTCTTTGGCTTTTCCATTTCTTTTTTTTTTTTTGTTTTGTTTTTGTTTTTTTTTTTGTTTTTGTTTTTGTTTTAATTTTATTGTTGTTGTATTACATCCATCCCCTTTTTGCTCCCCTCTGTCCCCCCACCCACCCACCCATTCCCCCCAAAGTCAATCCCACCTGTTGTCCATGTCCATGGTTCCTTTATACTAGGTTCTTGTCTAAGCTGCTCCCCATCTTTGCCTCTACCTCTCCCTCCCCCCTACCCCGTTCCCCTGACCACTG
>PVIW01018660.1:0-11170 GCA_004026585.1 Noctilio leporinus | reverse complement strand
GGCTTTACCAGGAAGAAAAGGAAAAGAAAAATTAAAAAAAAAAAAAGGAGGAAGGAAGAATAGAATAAAGAAAGGGTTTAGAAAGGCTGGGGAAGGGAGGAATACTTAGATTGAGGACTGGGAATGCGTTATAGCCACAGAGTCAATAGACTTTAATTCGAGAGTAGGGGAGGGTCTTGGATATTTAGGTGGATTGAGGTATGGGGGGGATTAAGAATATGTGAGGAGTAAATTTTGCAAAGGATATGTTGAGGCTTAATAGTTCATATTGCTCTCGGTATAATTCAGGTGCTTGAGATTGGCAGCAATCCCTTTCCTGATGCTGCCTCTTTTTCTTGCTCAGGACTTTACAGTCTTTAGTCTATATTCTAGCTGGTCTTGGCGCGTGGCAGGGCCTCTGATTGTCACAGTAGGGTTGATTCTGAGTGTCCGCCCCCAGGTAGGCTGGGCCTTCCGCAGCCTGGCTGGGTTTTAGGGCTGCCGATGTTCTGGACCCTGGCAGAGTTTCCTGCTCAGGACAGCCCCCAGCACTTCTGCAAGGCAGCCCGCAACTTTTCCGGTCCCTGTGACGACTGGCCCCACCCCTGCAGTTCCGGGAGGAGGCCGGGCCTATCAGTCAACACTGTCCGGGGTCCGCCTACACTGTCCCGCCCTTCCGGGACGAGCACCCCGCCTCCAAGCCAATCAACTCTCCGCAGAGTCTTTCACGCGGCTTCTGTGATGAGCCCCTCCCAGGCGTGGGCGGCACAGCCTTTGTCTCCGGCAATGGCGGGTCTCCCGCCACAAGTTCCCGGCTTGCCGGCTCTCGGGTTCGCCTTTTAGATTTTCCCGGCGGAGCCTGGGGGCCTGCGCGGCCGCACCGGGTTGGGCCTCCCCCCTCGCAGGGGCCTCTAGCTGCTGTTTCCCCAGCGGCCCAGCAGCTCTGTTTTTCGGCCCTCTTGCTGCCCCGGCCGGTGCACTTCCCGGTCCCCCGCTCCGGCTTCCCGCAGGACTCTTCTCCTCCGCCTCTAGCCGCATGCGCCGCGAAACCTCCTCTCCCCGCTGCCGGGGTGAGTCTCTCACACAGTCCCTCCCCTGCAAGAGTTCAATTCCGCGTTCCCTACTGCGTTTGCCCTCGCCGCCCGCACTTCACTGCTGAGACTTCCAGTCGCCACGGAGCCCGAAACTGGCCCCAGTCAAACGCGCCCCTCTGGGCAGAGCCGCCCCTGCCCAGAGCCGACCTCGGCTCGCCGGCCGGTTGGTCGGGAATGCCTCACCTACTGTCCCGCTGGCCTCCTCTGCCTCTGGGCTCTGCTCCCCTGTGTCCAGATGCTGTCCGTTTCAATCCCTAGGGTCCTGAAGACTTCTCACGCTCCTTATCCTGTCCTCTAGCTGCTTTGGTACTTGAGAACACCATCAGCACTGCTCTCTACTCTGTCGCCATCTTCCCTCTGTTTTTTTTTTTTAAATCAATTTCTTCAGTGTTCTGTGGTTTTCCAAATATAGTTCTTTTACCTTTTTGGTTAAGTTAATTTCTAAATCCATTATTTTTGTTGTTGTTGTTGCTATAGTAAATGGGATTCATTTTTTACCTTCTATCTCTGAAATTTCATTGTGGGTACACAAAAATGCTTTCAATTTCTGGATATTGAACTTATATACAGCTATTTTGCTAAAGTTGCCTGTTAGGTTGAGTACTTTTTAGGTGGAGTCTATCAGGTATTTTATGTGCGCTATCATGTCATCTGTAAATAATGACAGTTTTACTTCAACCTTTCCAATTTGGATGCCTTTGATTCTTTTTTTCTGGTCTGGTCTTAAGGCTAGAACTCCTAAAACAATGTTGAATAGAAGTGGAGAGAGTGGACATCCTTGTCTTGTTCATTATCTTAGGTGGAAAACGTTTAGCTTTTTCCAGTTGAGTATAATGCTGGGTGCAGGTTTCTCACATATGGCCTTTATAATGTTGAGCTATGTTCCATTTCCACTTTGCTGAACACTTTTATCATAAATGGTGCTGGACTTTATCAAATGCTTTTTCAGCATCTATTGATATGATCATAGCATTTTTGTCTTTCATTTTGTTTATGTGGTGTATTATGTTTGTTGATTTGTGAGTATCATACCATCCTCTCAGCCAAATGATAAGTCCCACTTGATCATGGTGTATGATCTTTTAAATGTATTGTTGGATGCAGTTTGCAAATATTTTGTTGAGGATTTTAGCATCTATGTTCACCTGCGATATTGGCCTGTAGTTGGTTGTTGTTGTTGTTGTGTCTTAACATCATTTTGGGATTAGAATAATACTGGCATCGTAGAAATAGGTTTGGAGCCTTCCTTCTTCCTGAACTTTTTTGGAATAAGTTGAGAAGGATAGGGGTTAGTTCTTCCTTAAATATTTGCTAAAATTTGCTTGTGTAGCCATCCATTCTGGGGTTTTTGTGCACTGGAAGGTTTTTTTTTTTTTTTTTTTTGTTATTGCTTCAATTTCAGTAATTGTTATCAGTCTACTCAGGGTTTCTGCTTTTCTTGATTCCGTTTGGAAGATTATATGTTTCCAAAAATTTGTCTATTTCACCCAGGTTGCTAAATTTCTTGTCATATGGTTATTTGTAGTAATTTCTTATAATCTTTTGTATTTTGGTGATATCAGTTGTGATTTCTCCTCTTTCTTTTCTGATTTTATTTATTTCATCCTTTCTTTCTTTTTCTTTTTTTCTCCCTTGACTAGTGTGGTTAAAGGCTTGTCAATTATGTTTATCTTTCCAAAGAACCAGCTCCTGGATTCATTGATCTTCTGAATTGTTCTTTTAGTCTCTACATCATTTAATTCTGCTCTGATCTTCATTATTTCCTTCCTTTTACTTGGTCTGGGCTATGTTTCTTGTTATTCCTCTAATCCTTGTAGCTTTATGGTTAGGTTGTTTATTTAGGATTATTCTGTCTCTTATATAGGTAGGCCTGTATTTCTATGAACTTCCCTCTCAGGACTCTCTTTATACTATCCCATAGTTTTGGGGCTGTTGTGTGTTCATTTTCATTTTTTCCCACAAACATTTTGATTTCTTCTTTGATCTTATTGTTATCCCATTCATTACTTAATAGAATGTTATTCAGTCTCCATGAATTATAATGTTTTGGGGTTATTTCCTTGAGGTTGGTTTCTAGGTTCAAGCCATTATGATCTGAGAAGATGCTTGTTTTGATTTCCATTTTCTAGAATTTGTGGAGGCTTGTCTTATGTCCTACCACATGGCCTATCTTTCAGAATGTTCCATGTCCATTTGAAAAGAATGTGTATTTTGCTTCTTTGGGGTCAAAAGTTCTGTATATATCAGTTAAGTCCATTTTATCTGGAGTGTTGTTCAATGCCACAATATCCTTGGTGGGTTTTTGTTTGTTTGTTTCTTTTAGCTTGGTAGATCTATCAATTTTTGATAACTTGGCACTAAAATCCCTTACTATTAGTATGTAGTTGTTAATATCCTTCTTGAAATCCTCCCAGATTTTCCTTATAAATTTGGGTGCTCCTATGTTGGGTGCATATAAGTTTACAAGGATTATATCTTCTTGATGAATTGTTCCCTTAAGTATTATGAAATATCCTTCTTTGTTTTTTTATGGTGTTCATTGTAAAATCTATTTATGTGATATAAGTATTGCTACCCCAACCTTTTTTTCTTATGGAAACATATGAAATATATGTTCCCCTCCACTTTCAGTCTGAATTGGTCTTTTATTCTGATGTGGGTCTCTTGTAGCAGCATGTGGGTCATATTTTCTTATTTGTTTCTCTTGATCTCACTGAAATCATAGCTACCCCATGTCTTTTGATTGGTGCATTTAATCTGTTTATCTTCAAGATCATTATTGACAGGTACTTTTTGATTTACACCCCCCCTTTATTTATTTATTCATTCATTCATTTATTTATTTATTTTTACCTGTGTTCCTCTCTGTCTCTCTCTTTCTTTATGTTTTTAAAGCAAACCAGTTAGGTCCGGGTTGGTGGCACAATGGATAAGGCACCAGCCTGCAAACCCAAAGGTCACTGGTTCAATTCCCAGCCAGGTCTCCAGCCAGTCTGCAGCTGGAGGTAGGTGAAATGCAACCGTACATTCATTGAAGTCTCTCTCTCTCTCTCTCTCTCTCCCCTTTTCTCTCTCTCTCAAAAAGTAATAAATAAAATCTTTTTTTTTTTTTTAAATGGTTAGCTTATCTTGAAATGCTGGTTTGGTAGAGATGTATTCTTTTAGCATTATTTGTCTAGGAAACGCCTTATTTCATCTTCCACTTTGACTTGCTGGGTAGAATAATTTTGGTTGCAGATCTTTGTTTTTCATTACTTAGAATATTTTTGCCATATCCTTCTGGCTCATATTGTTTCTGTTGAGAAATCAACTGAATTGGAGTTCCCCTTATATGTTATTAGCTGTTTCTTTCGCTGCTGTTAGGATTCTCTCCCTGTCTTTGAAATTCACCATTTTATTTATGATGTGCCTTGGAGTGAGCCTGTTTGGGTTTATCTTCATTATGACTCTCTGTGATCCCTGAACTTGAGTGGTGTTCTCACTCATTAGGTTAGGGATGTTTTCTGTCATTATTTTTTCAAACAAGTTTTCTACCCTTTACTTCTCTTTTTCTCCTTCTGGTATCCCCATGACATAGGGATTATTACATTTCATGTTGCCCCACAGATCTCTTAAAAACTCATCATTCTTTTTTAGTATTTTAAAAATTTTGTTGCAGCACCTGAGAATTTTTTCTATGCTGTCCTCCAGCTTATTGATTCAATCCTTTGCTTCCTCTAGCATGCATTTGATTCCTTCTACTGAATTCTTCCATTTGAAAATTGAAATTTTCATTTCCTCCTGGCTCTTATTGATAGCTTCTATGTTCTTTTTGTTCAATTTCATATTATTTTTGTTGTATTACATTTATCCCATTTTTTCCCAAGCCCCTTCCTCACCTTCCCTATTCCCCTCAATAGTCAGTCCTACATTCTGTTGATGTCCATGGGTCATCCATTCTAGTTCCTTCACTAAATTGTTTTTCTTTTTGCCTCCTACTCCCTCTCTCCTTTGCCAACTGAAAGTCTGTTCCTTGATTTCATGTCTCTGGTTCTGGTTTTGCTTGTTTGTTGATTTATTCATTAGCCTCCTATACTGGGTGAGATATATGGTATTTGTCTTTCACTGACTGGCTTATTTCACTACGCATAATACTCACCAGTTCCATCCATATTGTTGCAAAAGGTAGGAGTCCCTTCTTTCTTTCTGCTGTGTAGTATTCCATTGTGTAAATTCACAAAGGTGTTTTTTTTTTTTTTCTTTTTTTTTTTCTTTCCTTTATCCATCCATCTACTCATGGACACTTAGGCTGTTTCTAGCACTTAGGTATTGTAAATAGTGTTGCTATGAACATATGGGTACTAGGAGCTTCTGAATTTGGTGTTCAGGGCTCTTCAGATATAATCCTAGCAGTGGCGTCACTGGGTCAAAAGACAGTTCCATTTTGTCTTTTCTGAGGAAATTCCATACCATCTTCCATAGTGACTACACTAGCCTGCATTCCCATCAACAGTGCACCAGGGTTCCCTTTTCTACACATCATTGTCAGCACTTGTTGTTTGTTGATTTGTTAATGATTGCCATTCTGACAGGCATGAGGTGGTATCTTATTGTGAGTTTAATTTGCATCTGCATGATGACTAGTGATGTTGAGCATTCTTTCATATGCCTTTGGGCCCTTTGTAGGTCCTCCTCAAAAAAGTGTCTGTTCAGGTCCTTTGCTCAGTTTTTAATTGGGCTGTCTGTCTTCCTGGTGTTGAGTTGCATAAGTTCTTTATATAGTTTTGATATCAGACCCTTGTCTCAGGTATCATTGGCAAATACACTTTCCTGTATAGTTGGTTACATTTTATTTTTGCTGATGTTTTCTTTAGCTGAACAGAAACTTTTCAGTTTGATAAAGTCCCATTTGTTTATTTGTTCATTTATTTCTTTTGTCCTTGGAGAAGCTTCAGTGAAAATATTTCTGCATAAGATATCTCAAATTTTACTTCCTATGTTTTCCTCTAGGACTTTCATGGTGTCACATCTTATGTTTAAGTCCTCTATCCATCTTGAGTTTATTCTGATGTGTGGCATAAGTTGGTGATCTAGTTTTATTTATTTAATATGTCCTTGTATAGTTCTAACAACATCACTTGTTGAAGTTTACATCCTTTTTATTTATCTATTTATTTTAATTTTTAAAAAATATTTTATTTGTTTAAATTATTTTTCAGAGAGGGGAAGGGAGAGAGGAAGAGAGAGAGAGAGAGAGAGAGAGAGAGAGAGAGAGAGAGAGAAACACCAATGTGGTTGCCTTTCCTCTGCCTCCAGCTATGAACCTGGCTGGAGACCTGGCTTGCAACCTGGTTATGTGCTCTGGCTGGGGAATCAAACCAGTGACGTTTGGGTTTGCTAACTGGCATCTTTTCACTGAGCCACCAGCCAGTGCTAATTTGGTTTTAATCCAATCAATCTGTGATTATCTACCATGCTCAGGCATCTCTGGGCAGGGCAGATTGATTCCTATGGGTTAGGCTATGACATCACCTCAGATGGATGCCACTTGGAGTAGTGTAGTGTGCTTGAGGTTAGGGGAATGAGTCAGCACTTGGACCCCATTTGTTGCTCCTCATTTCTCTCCTCAAAGCCACCATCCGAAATCTCCTTAAGCATCTCTATTACACTTTGCCCTCTCTCTGTTCTTGCCCAGGGCAAATCAGTGCCCATGTGCTTTGGTGCATGGTCACTTTAGTAATTCTGTCTTTAGTTGTCTCAGACTAGCAAACCCTGTGGTTTTTTGCTTTTAACAGTTGGATGCTCTTTTATCCTCAGCTGTGTTGCTGTATGCTGGGAAGCCCACCTGGGAGTATAGAACTCACCATTCTCAGGTGGAACCCCTGGCTCCAGTCCCTTCAGCTTATGCATGTGGGAATCCAGTACCCTTTATCCTCACAGTTCCTACCAGTCATGTTGTGATAAAGTGGCCTATTCTGTTCTGTCTGTGGTTATAAATCTTCCCTCCAGCTGTTATTCTATTGGCTATTCCAGATGGTTTCTCCCCAGTTATGTTGTAATTCGAGACTGGTCCTGAGAGGAGATTGATGTAGCTCCACTTATTTCTCCACCATCTTGTTTCCCTGTCTCTAGCATTACGGAATAGAACTACATCACATGTCCACAGAGGCACAAATGTTGGTGGTAAAAATAAGGCTGAACACCATGGATGACCAGTTTTATATAAAATTATATCCACCTGAGCCAGGAAAGGAAATATATTTGAATGATTTATTCACTCTGTAATAAATGGGTGACAGTTACTTCCTGAGCTTTACGATCCTTTCTCCTTATTCCTATATTGGAAGCATCACTCCATGTGTACTGACTGTTACCTCATTCTTATCAATGTTCTGAGGGATAGATGGCTCCACGCATGGAAACAAGCACCTCCCAGTTTGTGTGAATGTACAATGTTCGTGACCAGATCTGATGTTGTCCTAACAGCAGCCGTCTCCTATAGATGGCTCCATCTTAGTTTCTCCCACAGGCACAGGACAACAGGGCAACCAACATTCTACTAATCCCTCATCTCCTGCAGTTGTTTTTCACCACACCCAGGTCCCAAGCACCACTACATGCTGCTGGAAATGAAATAAGAAAACCAAAGTAGAATTTAACCATATTGTGGCTTATGGCAATATTTCCTCTTTTACGACTGAGTAGTACTCTGTCATGAGTGCATAGCACATGTTTTTTCATTCATTCATCCACTGATGGATATTATTTTTAAATGAATTGACCATGGTGAATAATACTGCAATAAAGAAGGAAATGAAAGTACTTCTTCCAAGTCCTGGTTTTTATTATTGGAATGAAAACCTGTAAATTTCATGGCTAGCTCATGTGGAATTTCAACTTTTTTCAGGGGGTGGGGGGCATGATATTATTTTACTTGCAGCAGGTTTTAATCAGGAAATGTTGTATGTACTTGGGGGAAAGAAATCTTTGTATAAAACTGGGATCAACTCTGAATATAGTGATGAAAATGAAGATTTGTTACCAAGGAGAAGGTTGAAGGGGTCAGTGCATGAAAATTACTAAGAAGATACTCCAAGGGAATGGTGATTCTTGCTGAAATAATTTGACAGTTTTCTTGGTAAATGCTGGCCAGTGTGATCAGATGTGATGGAAGCACAGGATTCTCTCTAAATATGATTCTTGATAAAAGTGGGCAATGCAGGGTCAACAAGGATTGCCCCTGAAGCCCAAGGTCAAAGCATGGTGAGAAGAGGGCTAGAGAAGCCTGACTGAGGTTTGGTCAAGGAGACAGTTCTTATCAACACCAGGTGAGTTAATATCTTTAAGGGTTCTGAAAGGATCTAATGAGGAATTTTGGGGCCATGATAAGACATTGACTAAGTACTGACTGATTTGATCATTTTTTTTCTTTGATGTTCTAACACTTCATGTGTCACTGGGATTCATGAACTATGTCAATGATTATAGAAAGTAATTTTATTATTGTAAGTCTCTATGATTTAATTATGTCAGTATTAAAAATGATAACTTTGAAAATGCATGATGGAGGGAGGAAAGATGGTGACAGAGTAGAGGGCAGAGCTGATGGTGTTCTCAAGTGCCAGAGCAGCTGGAGGATAGGGTAGAGAGCATGAGACATCAGCAGGTCCCTGTGAATTGGAGCGGTAAGCATCTGGATTCAGAGGTGCATAGCCCGGAGGCTATAGAGGTATGTAGGAGAGCAGGTGAGACAGTTCTGCACCAGCCAACAAGTGGGCTGAGGTCAGCTCTGGGCAGTGGCAGCTCTGCCCAGAGGGGTGGCTCTGACTAAAGATAGCTTCAGGCTCACTGGTGAATAGGAATCTAAGCAGTGAAGTGTGAACAGTGAGCACACATTTTGGGAGACTGAAGAATTGAACTCTTACAGGAGAGGGACTGTGTGAGAGCCCTGCTCTGGAGGCTGAGAGAGAGGAAGCTCCCAGGGCTAGAGGTGGTGTAGGAGAGACTGGCAGGGAGTAGGGGAGCAGGGAGTGCAACAGCTGTGGTGGCATGAGGGTAGAAAACTGTCACTGCACCACCCGGGGAGAGGTCAGCTCAGAGCCCTGTGGAGAAGGGAGGCTCAACCCTGCACATCCACACCATTACACAGGCTCCTATGGAAACTGCAGCTCAAAACTGTGGGCCAGGGAATGTTCCACTGGCAACCAGCATGCTCATTGCAGGCAGCAAAATTCTCCTCAAAGAGCTAGAAGGGAAGGGCTAGACTTCTCCAGCATGTTGTACTTGTGGGGCTCCCCACAGAACCAGGTGCACATGGAAGGTAGTGAAAACCTCCTCAAAGTGCTGGAAGGGAAGGCTAGCCATCACAGGCACAAAAGATGCTGTGGCATCCCATGGAGATGGGTGCTTGTAGCAGACATAGGCCGTAGTGAAAACCTCCTCATAGAGTTAGAGAAGGAGGCCTAGCCATCCCTGGTACAAAGGAGGCTGCCTCCCCCCGACTTTGAGCCAGGCACCAGACACAGGAGGAAACTTCCTGGAGGAGCCAGAGTGGGAGGAGTAACCATCAACACCACAAAACCACCCTGTAGTTCTCCACACAGAACCAGTGAGCAAACGGAGGGCTCCAAAATGCCTGCAGTGGAGAAACCCAGCTAGGCTTTTGGAGGCTCAGCCTGACAGAAGTGTGGCACTCAGAACCAGCTCTAACTGTAACAGCAGTAGACCCTACCATTACAAGGACCTTGCAGCCTGATTATTGACTGCAGAGACTTGATCAAGGAAAAGAGGCAGACTCAGGAAATGGATTGCTGCTAATCTCAAGCACCTGAGTTACACCAAGAGCTACATGAACTAATGATCCCTAACATATCCTTTTCAAAACTTACTTCTAACCCTCACAATTAGTTCATTTTAAGTAAATACTCTTTATATCATAGTGTTTCCCAATCCCCATATTTTTACTTCTCCCTTCTCTCAATTCATTTAACTACCCAAGATCATCCTCCTACTCTTCTTTTAAAGTCTACTAACTCTCCTGCTACAACTCATTCCCAGTTCTCAACCTAACTATTCTTTTCCTTCCCAGCTTCTTAAAACACTTTTTGTTGGTCTACTATTAGGGGCTAAACATTCTATTTTTCTGCAAAAAACACATTGGTCCTGGCTCCACCTTGACCAATCAGTGCTCATTGAGGGTGGGCAGGGAGGCAGATGCAGTAACTATATATATATATATATATATATGCTTAATATGGATCACTTGCACTTGAGGCATTCTGATTTCCCCCTCCCCACTTCTATATAAGAGATAAAGTTGGCTTTCTCTCTTGCATTCCCACTAGCTTTGCTGCCCTTTTGCACCCTTCAAAATTACCTATACTTTAGTCAACATAATCATTTCCCCCTCTTAATAACAGTCTTATCATATCTACATCCCTATTAAGATGGGCTCAGTTACAGCTGAGGGTGTGGTTAAGGATGGGGGTTACCTTGTAGGCTATGGGTATTTATCTAGGTTCATAGGCAGTTGAAAGGGGGATTAAAGGAGTAAGATATTTTTGAAGGTGTGGTTATTTTGCCTGGACTGGGGGTTCTGCTTTAGGACCAGCTCCAAAACAGTGTATGAGACTTGATAGAAGGAGTGTCTCTCAATCAGCCAACTGGAGTGAAAGGAGCCACATATCAAACAAATCCAAAACACAACCAGACAGCCTAAGTTAATGATAGAAAGTGCACCCTAAGAGCAACAAGTTGAGGAAATCTATGAGACAGCAACACTGAAACCCACAAATCTCCTAACACAGAAGGGCACTATAGGAAGGCAGGGGATCAAAGCAGATTAATCCAAGACAGAAACAAGCAATAACAGACACCCAAAATGAAACAAACAAAAAAGTATCAGTCTATCACCAAAAGAAAAGGAGGAATCACCAGACAGACTGAAAACTGAAATAGAAACTAGCACACTATCAGACATGGAATTCAAAGAAATTATTTTAAGAATGTTCCATAAACTAGGGTATCTCAAAAAAACTATGAAGAACACCAGGGCAACCACAAGAAACTTATGGAAAATTACACCAACATTAAGAAAGACACAGAAACCATCAGTAGGA